>JANHFT010008001.1:221575-235631 GCA_032467955.1 Pseudoxenodon macrops | reverse complement strand
GTCAAAAACTGGGGCAGCCACTCTGAAGAAGTGAGGAAAAGTGGAGTGAATCATCTGGGTGAGATATATTTCATATGGTCTTGTGAACAATAATTCTATTTTTAAAACGGCTCTCTCTTGAAAAGTAATTGAAGAAAAAAAGTTTGGTGAAAGTGTGAGGTGGAGCGAAAGAATGGCTGCCGCCTCATTTAAGTAACAGCGGCAGACAATCAGAGCCCAGAAAAGAAAAAATTAATAGACTATTGTAAAATGAGCTAAAGAGAGACTTGAAAGCAAAATTGAGATTTCCTATTTCTTTTTAGTATTTTACCTTTTCCTTGAATGTTTTTAATTCCCCCCCCTGAAATTTAAAGAGAAATTTGGAAATAAATACATTGATTTGGACTGTGACACTGCCATCTAGTGGGCAAAGAAGGAATTATTTTTCTTTTTTCCCCTTTTTCTTGTTTAAATTTTCATGACCTTGGATCAATATAGACAAAATAATAGGTGGAAGGTAGGTTTGTTTTGCTTTTGAGAATAGTGAAATAGCTTCAAAGAGAAAATGTGAAAGACTCAGTTCTTTTTGTTTAGTATTATTAGGGACACTTTTTCCTTTCACTTTTGGAATGTAATAAGATTAGGTGTTTCTTTTCCCCTTTTTTCTCCCTAAAAGACTCAATTTTTAAGCCTTATCCAGTTTAAAATTTTCTAACAGTTTGGAATATCCTTCTTTTATCCTTTTTCCTCTTTGGTGATTTATTTTGGGGCCAGTTCTTTTTATTTTTCTCTTTTTTATAAGCAAATTAAGTTTTTTCCCCTTTTTTTCTTAGGAATTTTTATTTCATTTATTTGTCTTTGTGAATAAACTGTTATCAAAGGATGTTGGCATTATTATAGGTTCTGATAAGCCTATCTTTGTGACAAGCTTTTATTGAGGTCTTCTTTGAATCAATGCCTTCAGCATATTTCGATACGAGAGGAATAGCAGTGTTGGAAACACTCTGTATTTGTGGCGCACCACAGGTTGAAAATCTAATTCATTATATGCTGAATTGTAAATTATACAAGGTTCCTCAAACCTTATTTATCCACTGCTGTGTTGATATTCCTGGGATTCTTGTAATACAATAATCTATCTTTTGTTGACAGACTTGGATCACAAGGCAACCCAGCAAAGGGCAACATATTCAGAGACAACAATGAAGATCAGAGATGGAGTTGTGGCAGCTTTGATAATGAACTATAAAGGGGATGGATTATTTTAAATTAAAGAGAGAGAGATTTATACACATACATGTAAAAGTTTATTGGTGTATTTGTCTGAAGGTTTCATTAATTTTAATTATAAGTGTCATAGAAATGGCATGCTTGATGTAGTGTTTCTGTGTTCACTTGCATTACTAAAACCATTCACTTGCAATCAAGCATATAATAATAAAAATGTCTTGTGTATTGTTCTAATGGGAAGAATTTATAACAATTTTTGTAACACCAATGGAAAGGTCAAGTAAAGAAGCGGAATTGCGAAAAGGAGAATACAAAGATTGCCCAGTCAGAACAATACTCAGAGAAGTAAATATCAATAGGGGCAAAAGGTAAAGGAAGGTGGTCAATAGCAGCCTGAAAATAATGATTCGTATCTTATTAGCCATCTCAGATGTATCCTGTTTGGATTTGAAATCTATCTAAAGAAAAAAAAGAACAAAGAATGAAAGCTATGAATTTGTAGGCTAAGGGTACAACATAAACAACAGTTCATCTGTTAATAACAATCAGCCGATGTATATGACAGAACCAAAACAGCTTTCTGTCACTGATCCATAAAAAGTTGAATGGTGATCTTTTATCAAAGCTGTCTAATAATAAAAAGTTATTGCAGAGAAGGGAGGAGAAAGTTCTACAAAATAAGGATCAAAACACCCAGTATTTAATTTTTGGAGAAGGGAAGTAGCAAATTACATTATAACTAGTATTGAGAATATTGTAAATATTCTCCTTGATCACTACATTGTAAGTAAGAATTCTGTGCATGAGATACAGGTACTTTTACATCTCTTCTTTCTTAGGCTTATAATGGCTCTATTAATTTCTAATTGTTTAAACCATAAAATTGTCTCAGTCAGTTTCAGTATTGCTTTATGCCTAACTTTGAGAAAGACAACTTTAGTATACCAGTAAATGGTCGATAGACGGAACTACACTGAGGTAGTGCAATGTCTGCTGGTTTCTACTGAATCTCTCTATTTGACCATCCATGTAATATTTTTTTCTGATTTCTCTTTTTCACTTATTATTAGAGATTTTGTGACATTTCGAATCAATGTTTGGCAGCAGTAATAGGGTGAGTGAGGGCTAGGAAACTGAAAGTTAATTTAGACAAAGTGCTCCTGGTTAGGAAGCAAATGGACTCTGGAATAAGAATTTAACCAATTTTGGATGGGTAACATTTCTTATAAAGAATAATGTTAACAGTTTGAGATGTTCCTAGATTCTGGCTACATCTGAAACTTCAAAAGCAGTTATTGTCAAGAGTGATTTTGCTCATCTTAAGTTGGTGCAATCACTGCATCCCATTCTATTCACAAAGCCTGAATTTGGGCAAAAACCGGAAGTCCAGGGAGGAGAAGGGGGCCTGATATGCTATGGTCCAGAGAGTAATGAGGAATCAGACTCAACTTAGCGACTGAATAACAATAATTCTATTCACATGAAATGAGGCCATTTCTTAGAATGGTATATACAATCTACCATCCCTTAAGCTTTCAGAGCAGAGTCGTGCCCTTATATATTATATATGTATATCTGATGAATCGCAAATAGGATGAAACTGATCAGATATCGCATCCTATTGGTATACATAATAGGTAATATGCAAATTTTACAATGCAAGTATAAAGACTACATCTTTCTTACATCTCGATTTGATTGTTCTCATGCCCTTTGTCTGAAATTATCTTTGAAATGTCACTAGAAATATTGTCTAGAAAGCAACAACTATTCACTGACAGAAATATATTCCACTGGTTCTTCAAAAATTGGACTGCTTACCAATGTGCTTCTGGATATAGGTCAAGGTGGCAGAACTGAACCTAAAGGACATACCAGGCTGTCTATTGTGAAAGAATAGAAATAAAAGTCCGTTTCTAACTGTTCTAACTGTAATGATGGCACTAGTAATGGAAACAAAAGGCATCCTCAGAAACCAGCTGTGAGATCCAAGAGGCTGGAGTGGTGAGGTTTGTGATGGCCTTTAGACCTTCAGTTAAATCATCCTAAATTCAGAAAAACATTTAGTCCACAAGGAGTACAAGTGTTATTCACTGACAGCTCTGCACATGCGCATATTGGGAACAGGCTCCAGCTGTTCTTCTGCCCCACTTATTTCTGACTCCAAAGGTAACTGATAACTGTCAGATGGCCCTGGCTCCATCTCTAACTCTGACACAGAGCACTCATCAGAACCTTCCTCAGACTCCAGGACTGGCCCATGTTCCTCCCCAACCTCCTCACTGTCCGAGTCTCCCGCCACCTCCAGGGTCAGGGCCACAACAGATATATTATTTCACAATACATGTATATGTACATATATCCATAAACCAGGTTGAAATAAAAAAGTAGTTAAATTGACTGGAAAACATATTCTATAATAAATTCGGGCATAAGGCCTTTATTCTCCGAACTTTATCTTAAAGGCACAACTATTCTATTAATATTCTTGTTTTTCTTGTATATTGATAGAAGAGCTAAGAGAAAAAGATCATGGACAGAGAAGGATTTTTTTAAGTGTGAACACCAACAAAATAATCTCTGTAAAAAGCAATCAAAAAGAACATTTACATTAAAAAGAGAGTAAAATAAAAAGGAAATGTATGATATTATTTTGGATACTTTTTTGCCACAATTTGTGTGGACATCAACACACATTCAGAATACTGGCACTGATTTCAATATAAAGGCTTTTTACAAAGTAAGTTCAGAAAATGAAAAACTAAAAAATTATGCTGAGAAACAAATCTTGCAAAAATTGGAGAATGTCTGGTTTTGGAATGTACTGTGGAGACAGCACACATTTTCATATTAGTTACATTAGTTCTTTTTTATTATAAAACTTTTGTTGTATAATTAGCCCTGGTGGTGCAATAGTTAAAGTGCAGTATTGCAGGCAAAACTTTGCCCACAGCCTGGAATTCAATTCTAATGGGGCTCAAGGTTGACTCAGCCTTCTATCCTTTCAAGTCAGTAAAAGGAGGACCCAGATTGTTGAGGGAAACATGCAAACATACAATGCTACTACATTGTAAAATGCTCAGAGAATGCAGTAAATCACTATGGGGCTGTCACTATTGCTATTTGCCATAATTTGTGTGTATATTATTAGCACTGTTAGCAAGTAGTGTATAAGTACACTTTGCTGAGATTTGAACAAAAGTAGTCACCTTAAAGCTTGCTTTTTGCTCTTTATAAGATTAGCTGCTTATATTTTGCATATCTTGTTTCAGATCAGTAAACAGTCATAATTACACAGCATTTGAAAGCAAAATCCCTTTAGGGACTGCTCATATGTAAGCTGTTGAGAACACCGTCTTCTGTTCAACTGTTATTCTACAAGATAATGTATTGCTCTCATTCATGGAAAAGAGCTATCCACTCAATCTTTCCTTGTCATAAACAGATGAACCAGATTCTGCATTTAAGCCCCACTGTGAGCAAAGGAATAAGGCAGCTAGAGAAGAAATATATTATGTATACATAAGATATGCATGCGCCCTGATGAGGGGAGAGGGGGAGAGAGAGAGAGAGAGATAAATTGACATAAGAAAGAGTGTAGAAGCAGGTATTTTACAGCCAAATGTACAGGCACATGAAGTTCAATAATCAAAGCAACTGCTGAACTCTTGTTTTTTCTCTCCCTTTGTCCCTAAAATAATCTGTGGATATCTCCAAATATCATCTGCTTTCACAGCTTAACTATTTTACTTCTCTTTTCCTGGAGTCATAGAGCCATGTTTACATCAGAAAGTCATTGGATTTTAGGAGAAAGCAAGCAAGCAAGAAAAATCCAAGGTGAAATGGGCTAGTTCTAAGCCATTCTTTTACACTATTGATTCTCTTTCCTTCCCTAAGTCTTACTTGAACAGAGAAAGGAACTTTATGAGCAAAATTATATATTAATATACTGATAACCAGATCCTACTTCAGAGGTGAAATATTGAAAGATTAGTGCAGAAGTGGAGGAGTGAACTACAACTGCCAGCAGTCTTCCTCTTTGGACCTCCTGCTAGAACCACTGAGAGTTATTATTTAACTCTACTTTTGAATTAAAGATTCCCCTGTGCTTCCATTCTCAGAAAATTAGATGTTTCACTAAGCCAATGGAGAATAAATGGTAAAAAATATACTTCCATTAATTTAAGTCTGCGTGAAACAGTACAAACCTTAAAGCACAGACCAAGGGCATATTTTATGAATTTGTTAACAGGAAAGCAGTTTTCTTAATATTTAAAACAATCATTACACATTAGTATTTCTTCATGCAAGAAGATGACCTAAAGGCTAACTCTAAGCGAAACATTTGTTTTGATTATTATTTTAATGTTGTCTCTTATATGCAGATGTTGACTGAAAATAAACCCTTAGCAATAGAAAATAAAAAACAGGAAAAAAAATATGTTTTCTGTTTTGTAAGCTGGAAAGAATCAAAGTATTTATTTCTTTGAACTGCTGGTCTTAAAGGAAATTGTTTGATTAATTTTGAAGATGAGCAGAGTCTTTCCAATTTTAAATAAATAAATTCTAGCCCCCAAAGCAACCTCATGCTACTGTTAATGCAGGGATGAAATCCAGCAGGTTCTGACAGGTTCTGGAGAACCGGTAGTGGAAATTTTGAGTAGTTCAGAGAACCGACAAATGCCACCTATGGCTGGCCCCAGAGTGGGGTGGAAATAGAGATTTTGCAATATCCTTCCCCTAGAGTGGCAAGCCCACCATGCCCACTGAGGCACGCCCACAGAACTGGTAGTAAAAAAATGGATTTCACCACTGTGCACCATAAAACAGTCTTGAATGCCACCCTAGAATCATAAGAATAGAAAGCATAAACAGGGAAAGAGAAAGGAAAAAGCAGAGAGTAACTAATAGAAAAAGTATATGGTGGACAAGGGGACAAAAAGCAATTTAATGAGCTCCCATAACTGTTGATCACTGATGCTGCTGCATTGCCTCCCAACTACTCTCTCACCGCTGTTTAGGGAAGAAATTGTTAGAAGAAGGTTCATCCCTCCTGCTTCAAAATATGGCTAGCAACTGGAAAGGTAACTTGGAAAGAAGTTTATGGGGGGGGAACTTGTTATGGAAACAAGATGGTGTCAAAGGAGCTGCTGTTTTCAATATTTACATTCTAAATATTTGACAATAAATCTTGTTTGGGCTTGAAAGTGAATAAATTGCAGGTCTAGGTCTCTTAGGATAGATTCACTTTGTTAGACCTTGCGATGGAGAAATAATGAAATAAATCTGAAAATTCTCCCTCCCCCTTTGCTCCCCAGGTAATCCTATCATGGCAAAGCAATGGGAAAAATTGAATCGGGGGTATCAAACTGCTGAGGATTATCTAAATTGGAGATGATATTTTGCCTACCCAGCTAGCTCTCATTTCATGTGCCTTTAAATGTATTGCTTCATGCCATGTAAATGAAAGTTGATCTTCATTCACTTTTATTACAGCAACATTTACTTCATGGAAAGTAGGCAAGCATAGGACAAAAGAAAAGGAAAAAGAAGAAGAGAACAATAAACGAAGCAATGTTGTCATTCCATAAGTTGCAGGAATATCTGAAAAGCTCAGAAGGATCTTCAGCCAACACAATATTCATGCACACTTTAAACCTAAGAATACACTAAGGCAGAAGCTTGTCCACCCCAGGGTTAAAACACCCAGACACAAACTGAGCAATGTGGTATATGCATCACAATGCAGTGAGACATGTGCAGATCTGTACATTGGTAAAACAAAACAACCACTTCATAAATGCATGGCACAACATAGGAGAACAAACCCATCAGGACTAGACTCAGCAGTCCATCTGTATTTAAAAGACAAAGGCCACTCTTCTGAAGACAGTGAAGTCCACATTATGGGCAGAGAAGCCCGTCATTTGAAAGAGTGGTCAAAGAGGCCATCTATGTCAAAATTGAACAGCCCTCTCTCAACAGAAGGGAAAGGATATGACATCATCTATCTCCAGTCTGCAATACAGTCCTTTCAGCAGTTCCATGAAGGCTCCATAATCATTTGCACTACTCAGGTGACCTTGAGGACACAGATAAACCTCCAAGTGGCCTCAACAACTCTCTAAAAGAATGCAAATGTCCAGCTGTCTGCAAGGAATATCAATCCTTCCATTCCCCACCATCCATTCAGAGCTGAAGAAGCTTCTTGGATGAGTAGTGAAACATCTTCAAAATAAAACAAGAAAGTCTAGTTGTATCTTGAAAAAGCACCTTTGGAACAACCATGGCCTGGATGACTGAGAATCTCTATAGACATTAAGACTCATCTGATTTCTCATCTGAATTGTTGAACATATTTTCATGTTAAGGATGATGATTTTGTTCTCCCTTCTTTCAGAGAGAACACATGAGAGCCCTCACTGAGCACATAAGCACATAAATCCAAGGGTGTTCATCCTGACAGAGGAGCATTTACATGTTCTTCAGCTTCTTTTGGCATTAGTTCAGCTCCCCTTCCCCCTTTTCCTGTTGTGGTAGTAAGAGTAGCAAGCCAATTCCCTTTTTAGATGATGATTAGAAATCAAAAGAGCAGGCAGTTCTGCTGATCTTTGGATCTGACTTTGTTTGTTTTTTAATTTATTCCATAAATTCCATTTGACTTGTACTGCACTGTGATCTATTAGGGTTTTGTTTTTTTTAACTTTTGCTGACCTATGCAAAAAGTTCAGGCATCCTTTTGTTTCATTGATTTGCTAAGTATCAGGAGATTTCAGAGAGTTAGGGGTGACTATATCTCATGCCAACAAACTTGAAAAAATAGGGCAAATCCTATCTTTGGATTCCCCAAATGTCAGTTCCCAAAAAAATGACCAGTAAGTTTTGATCAAGCAAGCAACAACTCTTTATATGCCTTTAAAGCAGGCAAACAATGAAATAGAATAAGCTACTTAATCAGTTTACTTACAAGCACTGGTGATGATATCCACATTCCAGAAGTTGACTAATCTTAGTTCAAGTCCGATTGCTTGTTATAGATTGTGTATGGTTTTATATAATAAAACTGTGAACCTTTAATCCAGTCTTGGCTGATGTCATCCTTTCAGTGATGGGTTCTGTTTAATAATGAAGAGGCCATTCATGAAAATGAGGTCAGGATTTCAAGGGAATTGTTGTCTAGATATTTGGTGGCTTAATAGGTGAACTGGTTCTGAGATTTGATTTGCTTCCAATTCCTTCTGCCCCAGTTTACAAAGATGCCAGCAACTGCCACTTACTTTTTAATACCTAGTATCACCAATTTGTTTTCAAGTTCAATGCGCGTTATAAGGATGCTCTAGCCAAGGAGGTGTGTTTTTATTGAAGCAACTAAGCTATCGTGAACTAATAATGCATATCAATGGGTGACATATTACTCAAAAGGAAAAAAATATTTCAATTTCTCCAGAAAGATACATTACAATACAGAGAGGTCACCTACTGCATAATTCTGTAAAATGTCATCAAACAAAAATATTGCATTCAGCCGGGAAGTCAGTATTAATATTTAAAAGTTATTGTGCCAAAAGTTTTTTTTTAGCTATATTTCCTTTCATATACTGACCTTAAGTTTCCAGTTGAAGTGAGTTTATTTCTCTGTCCTTGAAATACTTTCAGCGAGTGGGATGCTACTCTTTTCTTTGAACGGTAATCTTTTGGGACTCCAGAGAGAAAAATACAGCATATTCAGAAGTGATTTGTTGCTTCAGTTTATTTTGTACTGAGATGACAAATACCACAGATTGGGAATGCTGTTTTATCCCTACTGTTTTCTGTTGAGTATCCAATCACTAGCCTAACTTTAGAAGCTAAGCAGTTCAAATTCATGTAATTGTTACAATGACTAGTGATACCACCAAATTCAGAAAATGCCTGGCTTGAAAGCAACATTTAGAAAGGTCCTTTAAAAACAATCAATCTTATTCGGGGGTCTTTATGAAAACTGAAAACTGTGAAATGGAGGAGAATGGGTCCTATCATTAGGATTCTCCCTTTTCATTTCCTATGCTTGAAAATCAATATAACCTGGTGTTCTGATTATGTGCTTACTTAGCTAGTTCTGGAATAAGCAATCTGATTTCCTTCAGATATTTGGGTCAAGAATTTGTATGATCCTTGACACCAGCCATGCCGAAAGGAACGTCTCTATCCAAAATAAATAAAAAAACAAAAAAACTGAAGACACATTTTGCCTATCCCTGCTAGAAAACCTCTGCTAGGATTCTTCTACAGAAACACTTATTTTAAGCTAAGGATGGTTAGGACATTGAAAGCATTACAGAAAATGAAGTTTATGACTTTTATTTCTATTCATGAAATCTGAAAACTGCTTGGATTGACCTGGCCCTTCTAAGAAATGATTGATCTGATCCTTCTAAGAAATCCTCCAAACTGTTATTTCCTCTTTCTTCTACATCAGAGAATTGAAAGCAGTATTACCTAATCAAAGAAATATCTATCAATAATAATCAATTGCATTCTGTAATATTCAGTGCCAACAAATATCAATACTTCTGTCTAATGATAAAATTGTATGCTGCCATGTTTATTGGCCTTTATTGTACAGCTAATTTAAATGCTGGCAAAGGAAAGGAAAATAATTTCATTGTAGATTTCACTGGAAATTAATTTTGTTATTTCATTACCATTATAAGTAATAATGGTTCAAACATTAGAATCAAACCAAGTCTGATAGCATTCATCTTTCCTCAATCAAAAATCTGGAGAAAAAAAGAAAGAAATCTTCTGGAACAAAAAGGTGTATAAATAAAAATTATGTGCACACAATAATAGTTACATTTAAAAGGCTGTTTACATTAAGGATAATTTGCATTTTAAAGGCCTGCCTCAGGAAAATTTATATGCCAGTAAACAAAAGTAGTGCAATTTGCATTTTAAAAAATCTTGCAGATGTAAATGGTTACAAAATTTTCTATTACTTTTTTAAACCCACAGGAATATTGTCCTATTAACAAAAGGAGTAACTACAGCAGTTATTTTATGAATCACACAATTCTAATTATCTGACTTTATGAAGGCTTATTATATCATACATCTTGGGTGCTAAAATATATTCCATGTTACAAGACAATACTTAATTTCAGTGAGATACAGAAATGTAGCATATGAAGAGGAAGGAATATTAGGTATGTTCGCCATGTTGAGTTATTTATAAAAATGATAAAGGTGAGATATAAATAGATAAATAAATAAACAGAATTAGATTTCAAACAGACAAGCACTTGCCACATATCATTTCAAACTTAACAATTGTTGATAGAAAAAACAAAAAAAATCTGGCTAGTAAATGTGACAGGACCCAAAGACAGCAGAATAGAAGAGAAAGAACTGGAGAACATAACAAACTACAAAGACCTGCAAATAGAAATAGAATGACTGTGGCAAAAGAAAGCAAAGCTAGTACCAATAGGAATGGTCAGGTTGGATGCAATTCCAAAACAACTGGAGCACCACTTGTACACCACTGATATTGACAAAATCATCACCAATCAATTTCAAAAGGTAGACTTACTTGAAACGGTTTACAACCATCAAACAACATCTGTTGATCTGAGGTCCCTCAGAAGGACTCAATCTGATGGAATCCCCAGGGTGAGACAATGGGAAAATATGTCTTTAAAAGGATTGAAAATTAGATGATATTATAACATAAAATAATTTAAATAAAATGATACGCCATTCGCATATGACTCCAGAAAAAATATTCAGAATATATAAAAGGAGTTCAAATTTATTTTGGAAATGTGGATTTTAAACTCATTTGAAGTGGGATGAGCATTTCTAATTCATCCCATCTCCAATTCAGTCTCCAGGAAACCTTCACTATAAAGTCCATTAGCTCAACATGGTGAGACAATTCATGACAGGTTCCAAAAGGTTCATCAAAGGCAGTGGTGAAATATAAAAATTTTTTCCTGTCCGGTTATGTGGGTGTGGCTTATTTTGTGGGTGTGGCTTGAGGTCAGGTGACCAGGTGGGCATGCTTTTACACTTTATACACATACAATGCAAAAAACCGTTTACACTTTATACACACATACAACACTGACTCACACACCATGCAAAAGCACACAAAATGGCCCTTGTCACAAGCATGAACCTAACAGGGCCACAAAGAGATGGAAAAAAAACTTTTTCACTTTACACACCCAACACAAAACAACACAACTGACTCACACACCATGCAAAAGCACACAAAATGGCCCCTGCCACAGGCATGAACCTCACAGGGTCACAAAGAGCTGAAAAGAATGTTTGCACTTTACACACACACAAAACACAAAACAATACAACTGACTCACACACCATGGAAAAGCAGCTGTACTGACTCACACACCATGCAAAAGTACACAAAATGGCACCAGCAACACATTTTACAGTTTTAACACATTTGTTAAAAGATGGCGACGTATGCACAGTGCCAGAAACTCGGCTTCTGTGCATGCGCAGAAGAAAAAAAATCCGTGGAAAATTTTTTTTTTAAGATGCCGGCGCCCACAGAGCAGCAGAACTGTCTCTGTGATGTCACCAGCGGTAGGAACCCACCTCTGCACCCCTGGTCTAAATGAACTATCTGTACACATATGATGGCTTCTCTTTTTTTCCAAGTGGATTTAAATTTGATGCTTTCAACAACTTTGGTTTTTTCCCCAGTTTTTTTCATTTTAATCATTTTCTACTTATTTCATTTCCTCTTCTTTCCTTGTCTATTATTATATTCTTATCTTTTACTTCTAGGACCATAAGTTCTCAAGTGCCTTATTGTTTGTTTATCTCACGAATAATTCATTGTTTCTATTCTACTCTTTCACATGTAAACACATAAATAACAAACCTGCATGTATCCTGCCTTTCATTTTATAAGCAGCCCCAGTTCTATTTTGATCCAAAGGGTACTGTGAGGGTAGATCAGCTGGGGTCACAAGAGAAACTAAAGAAGTGAATGTCACATTTTTGAGTACAACTCAAAATTCCTTGCACCAATTTCAGTAAAATTTGAAATGCCTCCTCCCCTTAAATGGTATAACCTTCTTGCAAAGGTTGTCTGCAAAGATAAAAAGAAGCTGTTAAGTGCTTATAATTTTATCATGATAGAAAATGAGAGACCAAATTTCTTTTTTTTTTTCCTGATTCACATTCCAGGTAGGGTGATTTTTGTGCATATACCTTATATTTTATGTCCTGATTTATTCTGAAAGGTGACAGAAATACAGTGAATAGATAGACAAACACATTAATGGAGAGATGTGGTCTTATCTCTATTTTTATGTAGCGGTAGGAAAAGTTGCCTGCATTATTTTTTTGTTTTAGACAATAAACCTTTGAGAATATAAGAACTGGAAGGAAATTTAGTTCTATTGCTAGGGATATCTGTTCCTTCTGCAGTCCTGGCTTTATCTTGCCAACTGATTAGCTGTTATCAGTCCAGTAGACTGGAATCAGAGGCTAGCAGATTTTCCAAAATAATAACAGAGGATGCTTTTCTTACAAGCATTGACTCAGATAGCAGAACGCCCCCCTCCAAAAGCAGCTTAACTTGCAGTTGTGGTAAAAACAGAGCTCTCCCTAAATACAAAGCATTTTATTGACAAGGGAAAAGGCAGTGTTCAAGGGAGCCATTGAATGGTTTTTCACAGAAGGGAGGGTCAGAGGGATAGGCGGTACCCCAAAGAGACTGTGACTGATAAATGCAATGCTTAAACCAGTTGACAGGAAAGAAAAGTTAAGCTACATGTTTACATCTTTATGTTCAGTAAGATTTCAGGGACTGGAGCAGAAATCCTCAATATAAATCCAAAGAGAAAGTTGAAAATATAAGTTTTCTTCAACCCTGGCATAGCATTATGGGGTAGAGACCATTCGAGTAGAGAAATGAGGTTAAAATACTGATGATAAGATATAGCAGCGGTCTTCAACCTTTTTGGCTGTACAAACCAGCGGTGGTAGTAGCACTGAGGGGAGGGCATGGGTTCACACATTCACCCTGATCCCATGCATGCACAAATGAAGCTTCTTGCACTCACCTGCTGCTTGCATTGCCTAGTTCCCAACAGGCCATGGACCAGTAGTGGGCTCTGGACAAGGGGTTGTGGACCCCTGGGATAGAAGATCATGGAAAATGGCACACAAAGCTAGAAGTTCATAGTTAATGATTTTGTTTACCCGTGTGATGCCATTTCTGAAATTACACTTTTAGGGGTCCCTGTTTAAGTAGAAGTATTAAACCAACATTTTAGAAATCAGATATGTTAAGTACAGCCCTAGATTTCTCCTGGGCTTTTATTTTTGATATGAAATGTCTATTGGTGTGCTGTTTTACTATTTTTCCGATGACCTAATATAGAAGGGTTTCACTCTTAGCTTCCAGGTATCCCATCTCAGGAGAAAAATCAGGTACTCAGCAAAAGAAAAATCATTATTTTAAAATAACCTGCCAGGCAACCTTTTCTAAGTTAAGAACACAGAATAGTCACTGTGCAATTTCAGGTCTAGTGAAAAAAAAAGTTTAAATGGAACAGGTGGAAAGGAGGAATTTTTTATAATAAAAACTTATACTTGTTCTACCTAAATATATGTTAATGTTATTGTTGTTGTTCTAACCACATACACACACACATACACATTTTACACACACACACATATATATATATATATATTAGCACAACGTTTCGGCAAAATCTCATTTGCCATCATCAGGTATATTTAATCTGCTATTCTTAGTTAGCTTTCTCTTATAAACAGAAAGCTAACTAAGAACAGCAGATTAAATATACCTGATGATGGCAAA
>JANHFT010008001.1:198054-209520 GCA_032467955.1 Pseudoxenodon macrops | reverse complement strand
ACAGAGTGGTCAATGTCTGGAATGCACTACCTGACTCTGTGGTTTCATCCCCAAAATTTTAACCTTAGACTGTCTACGGTTGACTTCACCCTATTCCTAAGAGGTCTGTAAGGGGCATGCATAAGCGCACCAGCGTGCCTACTGTCCCTGTCCTAATGTTCCCTTTTATTTGTATTCATTTCATTTATTCAAATCATGTTTATACTTATATTATCTAATATGTGCTTGACAAAGAAAGAAAGAAAGAAAGAAAGAAAGAAAGAAAGAAAGAAAGAAAGAAAGAAAGAAAGAAAGAAATGGGTTGCAGTTGTGGGTAGAAAAGCCTTTCCACAACTTCATGTTATGTGATAACTATACCCTTTGGATTGTGAGCCCTTGCTCTGTCATTCATGACCTGGTCATCTTTCGTCTGGATTATTGCAACAGGCTCTACATGGGATTACCATTGAAGAATATTTGGAAGTTACAGTTGGCCAAAATATGGCAACACTGGCAGTTTTGGAGGTTCCTAGGGTGGCACTATGTAACACCACTGTTATGTTAGCTACACTGTCTGCTGATTTGCTTCCAGGTCCAATTCAAACTGTTGGTTATTGCTTTTAAAGCTTTTAAAGCCCTCTATGGCATAGGTCTAGGTTATCTGAGGAACCATCTATCCCCAACAGGATCCACCTGCCTCACTTATCCTGGCAGAAGGAGACTACTGCCAATCCTATCAGCTAAGGAATTTTGGCTGGTGGGATCTTTTCTGCAAAGATGCACCCTTTGGAACATCTTGACCCTGGAGATGAGATCCACCTCTCTCTTTTGTCTTTTAGGAAAAACCTTAAAACCTGGCTATGCTATTTGGCATGATGGCCTGAAAGAGAAGCTGTTGGCTGGAGATTGTTGGTGCAGTAACAGTTAAGTCACCACTGCTGGTCTTCTCCAAACCTGTGGTTGTTGTTTTTTAGTTTGCTCTTAACCTTCAATGATTTTAATGTTTTTATATTTATAATTGTTTTTATATCTGTTTGTTTAATTACTTTGCAAGCCACCCAGAATCACCCTGAACTGTAAGATGAGCAGAATATAAGTTTGATAAATGAATAAAGCTTGAAACCAGTACATGGAAGAGAGGCCTTTTTAGGACTGAAGCTAATCACATCTTTACATTAGGAAAAGTTATGGATCCAGGTTTATAATTATGTGGAAAGCAAAGCACATAATTTGCAGTATATTCTTGCTGCTTTAAAGAAAGATATTTTCTTTGTTATGGTGCTGATGGTGGTTAAGAAAGATCTGAATTCAAATTCAAATATTCAGCAGATGTTTTCAAGTCCTGATACCCCTGTGTTAAGGAAGCTCGTCTCTTTCCAGCTAATTCTTTTCCCAATTATATTATCTACTATTTTATCAATAGTAGTATTTGAAGAGTATTCTGCACCAATGTGGAAAACACACAAAACCAGTGAAGAAAGACTGAAATATATAGAAAACTACTCCAAACATGATCACAATGGCCTTATCCAGACCAGGAGACCTTATTCACTGCCTATTCACTGCCAGTCATCCTGTGGTCACCTCTCATCTAGGCTATTGAAATGATCACTTGAATTCCATCCAAAAACTTCATCTGATACAGAATGTTGTGACTTGGATAGTTATGGGTAAAATATGGTTCCCTGTGTAATGCTTCTACTACAAGAACTGTCGCTTTATTTCCACATGCAATTCAAAGTTATACACACACACACGCACACGCACGCACGCACATATAACCCTCAGTGCAGTAGGATAGTTTTTCCAAAAGTTTATAATCCCATGAGAATTCAAAACAATTCTTGCCCCTTTTTTGTTGTTTTTCCTTCTTTTTTTGGACAAAAAGCATCTGAAATACATGTTCCTTTGTAGAAACCATGTCAATATAACCCCTCTTGAATCACATTCCTATTATTCAGACTCCTTGAAATACAAATGGTTTGTGTATTTCCTAGACAAGAGAGATAAACGTGATGATATTTGATTTATCTTTTGCATATTGGTTGCTCTGCCAGTCAGATTTCAAAGTTCTTATACCATTAGATTTTTTAAAAACCCTCCAAAATTATTCTTTGTCAAGAAACGAAACAAAGAAATTACCACATCTAAAAGCATATGCAGTGCCACTGTGATAAAAAGACAGAAATCAGACAAAAACCAAAATGCAGAGCAATGTTGTCCTTTTTCTTTTTCTGTGTGCTGTTGCTTACTTGATCTCCTAAGGATACTTTGATCTTCTGAACTACTATAGCTGAAAAGCAGGATTGTACCTCTCTGTAGCATATATGTTTTATTTCTCTGATGGTGCAGTTTCATTTACATCTCCGGATGCTTGGGAAGCTGGACTGCAAATGACTCAAGAGTTTCAGATAAAAATAGTAGCAATGCCCTTATAGATTTAGGATTAGGCAGATTATTTTTTTAAGCAGGGAAGACTTAAGATCCACTAGTAGGACAAATGTTTTTGTACACAAAGAAACTGGTGCTGTGCTTCTTAGTTCAGGTAAAAGTATTCAAGTAGTTTTCAACTTACAACAGTTCATTTAGTGACCATTTAAAGTTACAATGGCACTGAAAAAAGTGACGTAAGACCATTTTTCACACTTACAACCTTTGTAGCATCCCCAAGCTCATGTGATCAAAATTCATATGCTTGGCAACATGCTCATACTTATGACCATTGCTGTGCCCCAAAGTCACATGATCACCTCTTGTGACCTTCTGACTAGCCCAAACAATGGAGATTCACTTAACAACCATGTTACCAACTTTAACAACTGCAGTGATTCACTTAACAACTGTGGCAAGAAAGGTCTTAAAATGGGGCAAAACTCAAATAACAGCAGAAATGTTGGGCTCAATTGTGGTCATAAGTTTAGGGCTACCTGTATCAGTAACAAGGTTGGAGTTGGGAAGTGGAAAGCAACAGCCTCCCCAGCAAACTAAGATGGTGTCAAAAGGATGACAGACATATAATGAGGTAATCAATCAATTGCTGCAACTAAGTAGTTACATCAGGATATGGATGTCAAACTCGCCTCATCACATCACCGTCACGTGATGTTTTTCCCATTCACGGACCTGAGGTGGGCGTGACCTGTGTGTGAGACACATCCGTGATTATGTCATCAAATGCATATCATTTCTTAACCCCAATTGTTTCTGACAGATATATACTGTATACCATACAGGGCAAACAGAGAGAGCCATATAAATTACAATGTTATCTAAAAACAAAAAATGGGATACAAGGAAAGTGAGCTGTATGCAGTTTTGTTTTACTCATCCTAACAGCAGAAGGTATGAATGAAGGCAAAAGCAGAAAGATAAAAGCAAAAAAGCAGGCCCGATGCAAGAACAATGCCCAGCTGCCAACCACTTCTAACTCTGAGAAATAAGCAGCTCGCAACTGGTTACAACATCATCCAGGAGAAAGAGATGTAAGGTTTGAACTATATATGAGACTTGAGTTAAAAATGTGCTGTAACTGGGATGATGGTGGTGATGATTACTATTATTAGCATTTCAAGTACTGTATCTCCAATAAATGTATCTTTATTATGACGATTATTAGTATTTCAAGTATCTCCAGGAAGAATATCTTATTATAGATGTGACATTAAATCACTGGCTGCAAGTTTTCTGGTTTACTAATTGTGAAGCTGAATGGAAGAGATGAATGCTTCTTTAGAGTTGGGGTGTCTCAATTAGGCAATTGAGCTTCCCTTCTTTTCCTCCCTTGTTTATTTGCAATAGAACCCTAATACTTCACCTAAGTATGCCCAAATATGCCTTATTAAAGTCAACCTAGTCCCCAGAATGTCTGCAGGTCAAGATGGCATTCCACTGCATTCCACAGAAAGAAAGAAAAAACACAAGCAAAACTTTGATCATATTATTATGGCTGCCATTTTGACTTTTTTTTTAAACCACAACTTGCAGATGTGCTGCTGCTGTTCTTTGTTTTCCCCGTCCCCTTCAAGAACTAATGATTAGCTCAGATATTTCTTCCCTTCCCAGCTCCCCACAACTCCTGCAAATTTAAAAGGGCTGAGAGAAGAGGTGGGTTCCTACCAGTTTTATCCGGTTCTATAGAATAGGCAGTAACTCTGCTATGACATCACGGTGCTGGTTCCTTCTGTGTCTCCGTGGGCGCAGCCATTTTGGATTTTGATAGCCACACGCACGCTCAAGGTGCAACCCTGAGCAAACTGGCAGTAAGCAAATTCAGAACCCACCTCTGGCTGAGAGGCCTTTTGCAAACATACACAGATGACTTCCCCAAGATGGTGTCCCTATTGCAAGGTATTGACTTCCTGCAGTAAAGAAAGAAGCACAGGAGGTATGGATCTCACGCTGTCTCAAGGATGAGTGTAGATCCAGTGCCCAAAACTCAGGCAGACACCAATCAGAAACAACACAATAAAAATAGATAAAACCCCTAAATATGGGGTTTTGCAAACTATACTAAATAAGCTACATAATACCCTTGTTTTAAGCTAAAGTTTTAATTTGAACACAGAGACACACCACCCCTGATTTCATCCAGTTCAAACTGGACTATTTTTTCAAATGAGCAAAATCTGATCAGTGAATACCCAACATTTTGCAACCAACAACAGCTTTAAAATGGCTATGTTGTCTTTTGTTGTCTTATCTAGTCTCTTTTCAAAGTATTTCTGTTCAAACTTTCATTATTTTTCTCCCATAATTCCAACTCATAAACAGAATAAATTAAACTGAAAATGATTAACTTCTCATTTTGAAAATGTGGAACTCTTTATTGGTGATAACCTTTTAGCAAATGTGTTACATTACCTCTAATATTCTTGTTTAGTCACAGAGAATGCAAAATGTTTTTATCAAGTAATAATGCACTGAAGCTGATAATTTTGTTTCATTTGCTTATTTAAACAATTTGTATGGCCACACATTTCATTGCTGCAATTTATATATTTTGTTTTCTTGGAAAACTGAACCAAAAGCTCATGAGTTGGGGGGGGCAGTGCATATTTTCTAAAGACCAATTGTAATAGTTCTGAAAGGTTCAGATTACTATTTTTGTCTCCATAGAAGAAATGGAAGAGCGGAGCAGACAACTATGATGAAGAGCTGGTGAGTAGAACATCTCTTTGTAATTCGTCTGCGGACATGGAGAGGGCCCACAAGTTCACAAGACATGTTCTCATAAAGAAACTGCAAGAGTGAAGGTTTAGAGTTCTGGGAACAGCCATGTTGTTCAAACTTCTGTTGTCACCTTCAAAAAGACAAACACTTCATTTTCTAGTCACTTTTAGACATTGCTTAACCTAGCCTTTCACCTATTGAAAACTTTTGAATGTTTATAGCACCAAGTGAGTTTCCTTCAATCCTTAGTGAAAAAGTTTGAAATACAAATTTAAGGACTTAGAAAAATCTTTTTGAATAAACAGCAAAAGGATGATTGGAACTTTGGATTTTTTATATATGGATCATTTCAAGACACGGTGATAAGTGACTAAAATAGTTTATACTTTTTGTGATTAGATGGGAATCATTTCTGAAATGTTTTTCCTTTTTTTCTTCACTATGTGCTTATTTTTCTATCTTTTCTATGTTTCTATTCCTCTGCATTTTTTTTATTTTTATCCTAATTGTAACTTAATAAAATTATTAAAAAAGAAAAGTAGAGTGAATGCATACCATATATTGCTGAGGACATATATGCTTTTATACTGTATGTTAAAGGCAATGAAAAAATAAGAGGTAGGCCCTGAATCATCTTCAGTGTTATTTAATTGATGGAAAGATGCTACAACTATTCAATCAACCAAAATTCCACTTCATTTAGAACAATTCGGATTTTTCCTAAATCCGATTGGATCTGTATATACCCATTTTGATTTTGATTTGTTCATACACATATTGATTTAAATTTGGATGAGCCCAAAAGCACATTGATTAAAAACTGTATATAAAATATTGTTATAAAATTGCAGTGTTAGTCTACAGAGTTAAAAACCAGAAAGAGTTGATAGCTCACTTTATCTGGAGCCTAAATTGGTTTGACTGATGTGGGATTTTAATACATAGGGATGGGGCAGAGAAGATAAGATAGTAATACACTTTACTGGGAGAGAAGTTACACTACTTTACCAATTTACAACAATTTCAGACATAATGCTAGAGGCAACTTCACATACTCTTCCTCTAATGTGATATATACCATTATCTGCCAACAATACCAGTTTGGATTCTGCAGGAGTAAAACAAGCCAGATTTTGTGCAAAAGACTTAATGGAAACAATTTTAACATCAGGACTCAAAACAAAGTTGAATGCAGAGCATCTCAACCTCCAATCCATTATTGACCTTTGTTCATTTGTTTGTTTATATTAAGAATTTTCATATAATAAAAGACAAATCTAAAAAAGGAAAGAAAAACAAAATATACAAGAAAGGAAAAGGAAAACTAAAGTTAAGAAATATATAAATGACTTCTAACCTTCTTTCAACAGATTAAAATCTTATTGTCCGTTTTCCCTCTTAAATATTTTGCAAATTCCCTCATTTAGTTCTGCATCCTTCTAAACCATAAATCATACATTTTATTTTTTCTCCTTTCAGCAAAAAGTTCATGCAAGATTTCCAGTCTTTCAAAAAGGCATTTTTTGTTTGTTCTCTGACTACATCACTTTTGCCAATTCTGCAAATTCTGACATTTTCACAATCCATTCCTCCACTACGGAACTTTCATTATTGACAGTCCATTATAAATCTCAAAGTATCCCTTTTGGAATAAGGAAACTTTCCCAGCAAATTGAGTGTGAGACTGCTGAACTTTATATCAAGAGATAGCAGGCTATCTCAGACAGAGAACAAATACAATGAGTTTTTAACGTATTACCAGTGACTTGATAAGAGGTTTGTAACTTGTTTCCCCCAAGAAATTCATATTTAAAGATAAGCAAAATAAAATCATCTTCCTTCTCTAGTTAACACAACTGACAGTTTTTAGACCCTTAAACAGAGTGATTATTAGTGCATCACTTTATACTTAGTGCATCACTTTATATATTAATGTGACCTACCTCAATAATTAAGTAACACTAAGTTATTTATATATATACCTGCCTGTATATCACAATAATGTGAGACATTCACCTAAGAAAACAGCAAACTATGGCATGTATAGTACATAGTATGTATTCTGACAAATACTGTGTTTCCCCGAAAATAAGACAGGGCCTTATTTTCTTTTGACCCTTGAAATAAGAGCTTGGCCTTATTTTCGGGGCGGTCTCATTATTTTTGAGGTGCAGGAGGCAGTGGGCTTGGTCACCTCATGGCTGCTGCTGTGTTTTGGGGAGGGCTTATTTTCGGGGATGGCTTATTTTAGCGCATGCGCTCAAAAGCTTGATTGGGCTTGTTATCCGGGGATAATTTTCAGGGAAACAGGGTAGTAACTATAATATTGATTAATATTAATTCTGAACTTATAGGCTAAAAGTAATAGAGTCTATGATGCAACATGGGAAAAAATTCTAGAAGCTACATTTCAACCCACACACATATTCCCCTTTCAGCTAAACGATGCTCAATGGCTTTGAAAGCGATTTCTTTTAAGTGGTTTCCAAAAAGAAAAGAAAAACCCTCTTCCCCCTTCACTAAAACAATATCAGTTAAACAACAGTAAGGAATTGAGAATCTAGCAGAATTTGTAGAACTGTGAAATATAGGTATTGGCTTCACAGGAAACACCCCTTCTTTCAGTTTTACATTGATGGTGTAAATGAAGAGATGATTGCCATGGGAAGCCTAGCATTACATGTTGCTGGTTTCCAGAAACCTGACAGCAGAGAATCACAGTTCAGAGAAAACCACCTTTCTGTACATAAAAGCTTCATGCTGCAGAGAAATTCTGCTGTAAGCATGGAAGTCATCTTTATATCTCTCTCCAAAACTCACATCCTTCCCATGTTTGACTGAACACACAGAAGTAACACCTGGATAAGCTATGGAGATGTTTTAAAAAATGGAAACATGCAAACTTCACCCAGCCTTCTACCATTTCTCCTTTAAATGAGACTAATGGATTTAGAGAACCAGTTTGGTACAGCAGTTAAGGCATCAGGCTCAAAACCAGGAGATTGTGAATTATTTCCTTCCTGCACTGGAGAGAAATATAAAGATGGTTTTCTCTGAACCGTGGTAGGCTCAATAATAAAAAGCAAGCGTCAATTATTTTGACTTAGAAGGACATTTATTGTAGGAGAAGGAATATGGAACAATGGGGGCAGAGTGAAAAGGGGAATACGCTTGAATCCCTGTGTAGCCACAAACAAATTCTAACCTCCTTTGAGTTTATCTAACTGGTTGTTAGTTGGAAGATTCCTTTGCACAGGGTTTTGGCAATAAATCAATTTGATTGAACCTTCAAGTATGTTTTTTTTTTCATTTTTACAAAATAAATTCATCCTTTCATCATTTGGCTTATTAATTAAATCTATCCTGTCAGTGAAGATCTAACATACTGAGATAAAGAGATGATTTGCCTGCGTTGTCTGCAATTCTGCTGATCAGACTTGGTGAGGAGCAAGTCCTGTTTGACCTATTTTAGCTAATGTATTGGCAGTGGTTGGACAGTAGGTCTGGCATGTTGGTAAATCCCAGGGTCAGAAGGATTAGACCTCTCATTTTCTGTTTGTTCCCAAGCAAGGAAATTAATAAAACTCATCAGTTGATTAGTAGAGGTCAAAGAATATATATTTATTTAATCTGAATTTCTCAAGCAACTTGGGTGGATGTCCACAAGTCTTTTTATGTCCCTTTTATGGGTATTTTTGGTTTAAAATTTTAGCCAATCATGATCAATGGAACAGAATGTTCTTATTGCAAAAGTTCCTGCTCTATCAGCATGAACATCTTCCTCATGAACAATCTTTTGCATTCTGTGAAAAAAGATATTTCCTTATCCTAGAATTACGACAAACTTCCTTATTTATAGTTAACAGTTGTCTCGTTATCTAGAGCTAAAACAATGGGCATTTTATCTTCCCTATACATGTGTTGTTCTATATATGAGATATATGTCTTCCTTTACATAGATTTTGCTGCATGATATATTCACTTGTTTACGCTGACAGGAACCAGCATTGCTATCTTCCCTTATTGTAAAATATTACAACGCCAGTACGTAGGTTTTGTCTTTATATTTTAATGAAAATTTTAAGGGTTAGGAGTTATTATGGGTTTTTTTCCTCTTTTCTATTCAAGTTATTCTATTTTGTTATTGTTAACTGCCCAGAGTTATTTATTTAAGATAGGCATAAACAAGCTATTCACAGTCCCTGCCTCCCCCTATTTTTCTCTATGACTCACAGTATTTAATAAGTGTTGATACCTTTCCCTGGAATCTATACAACATTTGTCACAGGAGGAAAAGAATCCATTCAATAGTTCTCAGCATGCCCAGATACTGTTTGAAATCAGACTATACTGTATTCATTTCTGCATTGTCATGGCACCTTCACTTATGGTCAAACTGTGAAATCAATTGCCTACATTTGCAGTATTAATGACTCACCAACTGGATCTGGAAGGCACCTTCAAACCATTTTTCTCCTTGAGCTTCAGATTCCCCAAAGATTTTTTGATGAGACCAAATTGCTTTCTTTGCTACCTACTTCATAGATGGTATTAGGATTGCAGAGGACTGAAGGCTGAAGTGGATCGACCAATGACTGGAGCCAGAGAAAGGATTGTCCTGTTCCATCTGGATTTAAGGGGGAAGTTTGAAGACTTGAACTGCCTTGTGCTTATTTTAATGTGTTTCTGATAATGGAAAGAATATGTAGTCAACCATCATGACAAAAGGCCTCTAGGGACAATAAATGGAACTTCAGGAGACTCCAGTATTCCAATTGTGACCAGAATTTTGCATAGAGCAATGAAATTGAACTGTGAATTTGTATCTGCAACCATAAGGCTGAATAAAATGTTTCTTCTCTCACATTTACCCTTGGTAGGAAGATGCTATTCTGCATTTACATTCTTACATATGAATGGGATTGTGTCTCTATTGAGGTGTATGTGAAGCCATGCAGGGCAAAGCACCAGATCAGAACTCATGTGTTTATGTGCAAAATAATTCACCAATATTTATCTCATTCAATTTCTCTATAATGTGTCTTGCTATTATTTGTTGCAGGCTTCTTTTGAAATTTCCAAGCACTATTAGAACCAAATCTGCCATTCTATAGCCTTACACACTGTGAAATGCAAATGATTTTACTCAAAGACCTTACAGAATGAAGATATGCTGGAATTAATCTAGCCTGAATAGGATGGTAGATAATAAAGTCAAGTTAATATACACATTGCCTAAAAATAACCTTAATCTTAATACTGTGACTTTCCTACATAATACAAAATTGCTTGGTTGAATTCATTTTCACACAAAAAAAGATGACCAATAAATATATTTCTCCCCCTTCACAATATATCTTTAAAATATGTATACGCATATAAAGCTTGTATGGTATATATAGATTTATAGATTACAGATCCTAGCTTGTATAGAATAACATGAGTACATTTGGAATAAAATTGAACTTTGGTTGTGTTTGAGGCATATTTGTATCAGTTCTTCAAAGCAGGCCTGTTCAAGAAAGATTCCACAAGAAATACTGAAACTCTCCTTATAAAGGTTTTCATAACTGAATCTTGAAAATCTGACAGCGTTTTCCCTCCCTCCGCCTTGCTTATGCCAAAGGGAATTAAGTCAATGTCATTTTAACTTTCTTTCTAGTGTTAACTTCTTCTCCTGGATTGACATCATGTTTTGTTAAGTATCATAAGCTTTCCCCAAGATCATCCTTGTGTTGGAAGAAATATCTATCTGGTTCAGTTCCACGCCGGGAGAAAGACACTGGAAACATGGAGGCCGATTGGAAAGATGGTTTAATGATGAAGCAGAAACACATGGGTGATTCTGGGCAACTGACCACATGGAGTTGAGAGTGAGGAGTTTTTATACCTTCTTTTGGGCTTTGAACTTGAGCTTCCTGTTCCTGTGCAAGAACATGTAGTCTATTGGCTGTTGTAGGGGTCATAGCTGCCTCTGTAGCTAAGTTTGGTTGAAGTTTGGAAGGTGATGCAATGTCCTTAGGAGATTGTGCAATGTGGTGAGCTCTGCTGCTAGATGGTAGTGGCTTAATCCTACCTTTGTTCAGACCTTGCTACAGGGAGTAATGGATTACCAAATCTGCATTTCTAAAGATGCCCCAGCTTAGTATCTGCTTTGGGAAGGGCAGGGATCTGGGGCTGAATTTCTGTCTCCCTTAAGATTTTTATTTCTTTTAGGGGAAATATTTTATCCTGTCTTTTTTAATACCCTGTTTCCCTGAAAATAAGACCTCCCCAGATAATAAGCCCAATCAGGCTTTTGAGCGCATGCGCTAAAAT
>JANHFT010008001.1:138011-148661 GCA_032467955.1 Pseudoxenodon macrops | reverse complement strand
CTCTGTAGAACTGTATCAGCAGCTCCTTGGGCAGTTTGAGCTTTCTGAGTTGGCACAGAAAGAACATTCTTTGTTGTACTTTTTTGAAGACATTTTTTATGTTAGGTGTCCATTTTAGATCTTGCGATATGGTAGAACCTAGAAATTTGAAGGTCTCTATTGTTGATACTGTGTTGAGCTAAGAGGGAACTGAAGATAATGAACTGTGTTTGGGGGAGGCTGTAATCTCTCACTTGTTAGATTGTTTTCAAGAAAGTCAATGCTACACAACTAGGAATAACAACAGCAACAAAACAAAAAGGAACTGCCCTATCTGCCCCACAATTAGAGGCTCTGTGCATCCATCATCAATTGATATATTTCTTTCTTTTGTTGTCTCCAACCCATTGACATCTTGGAACATTTCCTATTCATGACGGCATGCTAGCAAACATTTTCCTGGACAAAAAGTAAAATTGATTTAATTAATGTAAACTTTAAAATGAAATTTTATTAAAATCAGTTAAAATGACTACTGACCATCCATGCAAAATAAGAAGTTTTCCTTTCCATCCTACGAGAGTTTTTGAGAACCATTTCAAATGCCCTTATGAAACAGCTTGAAAACCTGGCTTTGCCAACGGGCTTCGGCCCCTGATGGGGGCATCCCACTTTGAAGGTGGCTGGTAGATTACTAAAAGATCCCACCTCTATTCAGTCATCTCACTGGTTCTTCTCATCCATTGTAATGTTAACTTTAATACTTTTAACTTTCAATAGCAATAGCACTTAGACTTATATACCACTTCATAGTGCTTTACAGTACTCTCTAAGTGGTTAACAGAGACAGCATATTGCCCCCAACAATCTGGCTCCTCATTTTAATGACCTCGGAAGGATGGAAGACTGAGTCAACCTTGAGCTGGTGAGATTTGAACTGCCAAATTGCAGGCAGCAGGCAGGCAGCAAAAGTAGCCTGCAGTACTGCATTCTAACCACTGCTCCACCGTGGCGCTACAAAAGTGCAACCAGTTCAGAGATGATACAGATACAGGCAGGACATCATTCTTCTCTCCCTAGAAAAACAGAATGTATTGCAAATTTATTAAATGCAAAGATAAACTTCCTTTTATATTTAACATGGTGTGATCTCTGTATTTCTCTTAACCTCTGTATTTCTTATTCCTATATTTCAACTTCTGTTCTCATTCTATAATTCAAAGCTTTGTTTTATATTCTTATCTCTATTTTTATGCCTATAGCTGTAACTTGTACTAAGATTCGGATTAGTCTATTTTCCCATATTTTCTGCTATCTTTTTCTAGCTCTACCCAGAATCCGTGCCAACCTATTCAAAGCCGCTGTCCCCAGCGTGCTCAGATTATGTGGCTTTGCCACCCTTTGACTTTTGTTCTTGATTCCAGAGTTTACTTTTTCTATTATCTTAGTTTGGTAGCTTTACTTTACTGCTTAAGTTCTTAACTCTAATCTATAGCTATAGCTTTGCTTTCTATATTCTTGGCCTACCAATTCATCATAAACTTTACTCTCAACCAACATCTTTTTCTTTCTACTCCTTTCCCTGATACTTGTTACATAGCTAGTCTTTTCCACCCTTGCCCTTCCCTCATCAGCCTGCACCAAAGTCACCTGGAGGTGCTACTTTCAGGAGGAGAATTGCTATTCTTTTGTAACCACACATAAAAAGATTTATGGATTCTGTTGGTTTATTGATTAGCCATTTGACCATGTCAAAACACTATAAAAGCAGTATAAAGAAAAAGGTAGTATTCATAATCTATCATTCATTGCCCATGCAGTTAGGTACAATCTGTTGTAAGTAATTCATCCTCTTCAGGATGGGCTTTGATGTAAAAGATATTGTCTTCCTAGTAATATGCAAATTTGTTCCCCGCAAAAGTGTAGCAATTTATGCTGAGTGTCACAATGTTTCTTAAATCAGCCCTTGCTACACAATATCGCTTATTATCAAACAGAATATCTGTGATATATTGACTCATTAATGTGAGCCGTTCTCCCAAGTTGTTGATTTGGCTGCTGGATGATTAATGTTGTAATCTATGCTAGCCTCTTCGGTAGTCTCTTTGGTTGACCTATCTGGTCCAGTTTGTTTCTCCTGGCTTAATACTGGTTCCTGTGGCTACCATGTCTCTTCTACCCATCTCCTCAGCTAATTGTCAAGAATCCCAGGATCCTCCATCAGATGACAGCAAGTGCTCTTGAGCCCTCCTCTGGATGAATACCAATATTTCTGAGCTTAAATTGCAAGGAGCAGGGTCATTCCATAACTTGCTAACATCTCATCTATGTGAAAGAATCCAGCTAACATCTTCTTGGCTGTCCCATTGATGCTTTGCTGTTAAATTTTGCAGCCCCCACCCTTCCTCACTCCCTCACTCACTTTGTCTTTTGCTTTCTTCTTTTATTTTCTGTTCTTTCTTTTTGCATGAAAACAGAACAGAAGCAAAAAATGGCAGGGTGGGCTTTTGGAACTAAGAATGTGAGAGGAAACCACTTGGAAATTCTTGACATCATGGCTATTCTCTGACAAGAAAGGACAGGATGCTTATTCAGATCTTTGCTTCCCGCTCCCCTTCTTAAAAAAAACCCAGGGAAATATTCAGCAGTCTGCAAAAAGACTACAATATAGCCAATTCTACAGTACTTTCATGCATTCATTAAACAAATCCAGCATCCAAGACTGAGAAATTGTAAAATGTAGATTTTACCAGATAAAACTTACCAGATTTATTATCAAAGCTTATCATGCACCTTAACATTGTACTTACAAAGCAATTCCCAGTGAAATAGAAGGCAAGTAGAGACAATGGCCGACACAATACTGTAATGCGAGCCCTGCCTTTTTTGCATGTACGCCATCGCATACAAATTTAAATTTGTTTGTTTGTTTGGATTTATTAGCCACCCAATTCTAATGGACTGTGTGTGGCATGTAAACCTAGAAAAAACATAAAAACAGATAAAATACAGAAGGACAGGACTGCACCACTATTTTGTTTGTTTTGACAAACACACATCATAGACTCAACTATCTGGAACTCCACATCAAGCACTGGGTTTTGTAGGGTGATCCTATAATTTTGAAGAACGTGTCTTGAACACTGGATGGACCAAACCAGAAAAATGTCTTGATTTTCAAAAGTTCATCCCAATTCAGAGGTGGGTTCCTACCGGTTCTATCCGGTTCTATAGAGTAGGTAGTAACTCAGCAGTGATGTCAGAGAGCCAGTTCTGCCGGTGGGCACTGCCATCTTGGATTTTGCTTCTGCGCATGTGCAGAAGGTAATTTTTGCTTTTCCACATAAGCTAGTTTTTGACTGCTGTGCGCGCTTGATGTGCGACCCTGAGTGAACCAGCAGTAAGAAAATTCAGAACCCACCTCTGTCCCAATTGAACTACAGATGCAGTGTGAGCAGCAAGAGGCCTTTGACAGCAGCAGCCAGCCAGACACAAAACACAGTGCAAAAAACCAATTCCAGCAACTGGTCTGTCACATACTAGATAGGACTAGAGGGCAGCAAAGAGTTAAAGTTTTCAGTATCTCTTTGTGCCTTCTAGTAGTTTTTTTGGAGTTTTGCAACCCTGTGCAAGGGCTCGAGGGCATATGAAGAAATATGTGCAGGTACATAAGTTAATGCGCTTTAATTTTTACTCTTGGCATTCCCGTCACTCTAGGGCAGGGCTGTCAAACTTGCGGCCCTGCGTCACATGCTGGCCATGCCCATGCCCATTTTAGCGAAGGGTGGGAGTTGTGATACGTCACAAGGTGACACCATGATGATGTGAGTTTGACAACCCTGCTCTGGGCTTTAATACTCAATCAGCCCCCAGAAGAAGAGCAGTTCAACAAAGAGGTAAAATTCTAAGGGGATAAAAGACTCTTCCAAGGAGGAAAATTCAGATTTAAAATTGGTGCCTTGAATGATCTGATCAGATATCTTACATATTATTTCTATACTGTACAGTAGTAATTATAGAAAGGTTGAGGCACCTTAGGGAAATCAGCCGGAAGTTAGGATTAGATTTTCTCTGGCCTTTTGTAAGGCATCTGGGCATATCAGGGTTCCTTCCTTCCTTCCTTCCTTCCCTCCTTCCTTCCTTCCTTCTTTCTTTCTTTCTTTCTTTTTTTCTTAACAAGAACTGTATAGCAAGTAGAGAGGAGAGTTTGGATCATCACAAACCCAAATTCTTCACTCCTCCTAGAAACATTTGCAAACCGTCTACAGTGTTTTCTGAAAAATTGTTCAAAACAAGGGAGGTACATTACATTAGTAATACATTTTTGGAGGCATAAAATATTCATGAAACTCTTCTTCTTCCCCAATTTGGTTTAATGTTAATTAATATACACCTTGTGATGGCTCTGTACTAGAGTCCCATGAGAAGTATACTTTCTGATGCAATGTTTTTGTGGATTTTTCAGAAAGGTATTTGGTCTGCAAACTTGCTGGATTATCTGTAAAGCCAACAAAAGACAGTTGCTGCATGAAATGAAGAGAGCACTTCTGCATGCTAATGTCTTCAATGTCATAACAACAATACAGGACAACACTACAGCTTGCCTTTGCAATAGAAACTAATTTTCCCTTTTGTGCATATTCCAGTACAAAATTATAGCATGTGCCAGCCTGTAATCTGTTTTGGAATACCTGCATACAAGTTTAATATGCTTTGTTTTAATTCATTCTATTGTGATATCCTTAGGTATTGCACATCCTTATGTTCCTCATGATAAGACACATTACATATTATCAACTTTCTGTTTCTAAAAATATCACACCTTACCAAAGCAATCTTATCTGTACTTACTTCACAAAAAGCACAACAGAATTCAGAGTGAGCAATTTTTGAAAATAACTTGCATACAATTGTACTGCAGAGTTAATAATAATGATAATAATAACCTTGGCGTGGTTGTGAGCTCTGAGGAAACTGAGAGTTCAGTCCAGACTCCATTGTGGTAGCTTGGCTCTATATATTGTTTAGCAAAGTGTTGAGCAAAGGTTCTATTTCAGATGATACGTTTCCATACAGCTTCAAATGGTCCATGTAAAAAAGATGGGAGAATCTGGCAGACGTTTTTGATATTTGATAGCAATGGCCTAACTTGTTCAGTATTGTTGGCAAAGGAATCAGTGTGATGACAAAAGTAGTGGTGATTACTGTACCTCTCACTATATTGTTGGGAGATACGCTTTTCATGTACCTCCTCTGGTGAGACCTGTCCAATATGGCATAGCTCTCATCTTCCTCAGAGCACACAAGTCTCACAATCACATCGATGTAGTGCTTCACTGAGGGATTATTGTTAGTAGTATTATGGTTGGTTGCATAATCAGCCAGATGTTTAGACTGGATTTGGGGTCTTCCCAAGGGCTTGAATAGACAGATATTGTTTGATGGTATTATCGGTATCATAGTAGTTTTATGCTGTTTGACGCCCAATAAATTATATCTTAAACTAGCTGGCAATCCTGACCAGCAGTTTTCAGTTATTTTATATCTGGATATTATTGAATTGAATTGAATTGAATTGAATTGAATTGAATTGAATTGAATTGAATTGAATTCTTATTTTAGCCAAGTGTGGTTAGACAAACAAGGAATTTGTCTCTGGTGCAGAAGCTCTTAGTGTACATGAAATTATTACTATTATAATTTCTACTATTATTATTATAACTATTCCATTTTTTTAAAAGATAATTGGAATATTATTTCCTTCTGATCTCCAAAATATTATCTTCAGCTATTAGTCCCCCATCCATCAGAATGAGCACTTTGGCGGTTGATCCCTGAATCAGTGGGTGTCATTTTTCAGGTCTTTACAGCCATTCTGTGTCCACCTTTAATATAATAGCAATAGTACTTAGACTTCTATACCACTTCACAGTGCTTTACAGCCTTCTCCAAGCAGTTTACAGAGTTACCATATTAGCCCCAACAATCTGGGCCCTCGTTTTACTGACCTCAGAAGAATGGAAGGCTGAGTCAACCTTGAGCTGGTGAGAATCGAACTGCCGAACTGCAGGCAGCCAGCAGGCAGCAAAAGTAGCCTGCAGTACTGCATTCTAACCACTATGTCACCATGGCTCATAATAGTGCAAGTTGGAAGGGATTGTCTTCCTATTTATTCTGGCTTTTTTTTTCTCCCCATTGGTCCTGTTTGCAAATAATTGGATCATTCTGGCATGACTTTTTATGATCATTAGTCATGTAATAAACAATCACTGAACATGTTTACAAAGTTACTGTCTGTTCAAATATAAGTGCTCTTAGTTTGATCAACATCTATGTCCTTCCACTTTTTTTAGTTAGAATGGTCCATGTGTGGTCCAAATACTACCATTTATGACTTGTTCAAGAAACCATAATTTAAAAACTCCTGGCAAAACATAGCTAGTTTGTGGTTTTTATTCCTCTGGTGGGACTGCTCTATCAGGGCAACCTGGTCTACCCAGTTATGGGATGGAGCATACTGCTTCAGTTTTCGCCTGTCAGAACCAGTCCAGGGGCCTTCGCAGGCAGTCGCTTTCACGACAAACTATTTTTGTAAAACATACATTTAACACAAAACTAGTTAGTTTTATAATCATTCATTCTGCGTCTTGCTACTGAACAGAGGTGGGTTCCTGCCGATTTGGACCGGTTTGCTAGAACTGGTAGCGGAAATTTTCCCCCCACTCGCCAAACTGGCAGCGACAGCTGGTTGGACACACCCCTGAACTGGTCCTCTGGACAAAAATCGGTGTTCCTGCCTCAAATCAGCTGAAAAACAACCCTCTGCACATGCGCAAAGCCATCTGCGCAGGTGCAGAGGGTTTTCATCCGGAAGTGATGAGGGCACGCGCATGCGCACTTCTGGCACGATTCCAAATCGGTAGGGAAGGTAAGTAGAACCCACCTCTGCTACTGAAGCAATACCAAAGTCAATGGGATGCATTTCCACAACATCTCCTAGTATCATATCTAATTATTTATGAAACTTGAAAAACATCATAAATTTACAGGTCAAGAATGGAAAAGTTAAACTGAAAGTAGTAGTTCAGAAGTGCTTCATTAAAAATGTGGTACTTAGGTTTTCAAACTCTCTTTACGAGGTTAAAAAAAAAAAGCCTCTCCTAGAGAATGCAATTACCTGGGTTGGGTGAACAGAGATGCCACTTCATGCCATTTTTACATAAAGTACTGTGTTACAATCACCTGTTACAAAGCAAGCACGCTCTATTTAAAGAATGTGGCTTGTTGTCAGATTGCAAAAGTAGCAAAGCCACCCATTCTCTCTGGAAGTAGGCAGATTGATTCATTCAGGCAGCATGAAACGCAACCCTATGCATTTTATTGAAGACAATGCAAGAGCCTTTGATGTCTAACCACAGCCAAAACACTATGATGGTCCAGTAAGCCTTCAATAGTCATCAATGAGAATGGGCTTATTAACCATGTAATATTTGGTTCAAGCATTCCAAGAAGCTTTCAACAATACCGTCCTCCCAATCAGGGATGGCACTCATGCCGAATGGATGATTATGCTTTTAATAAAAGGGGAAGCTAAGCTCTCTGCTGAATTGCTCAAGAGCAGGGGATGAGCAGAAGCCAATGTGCCCCTGCTTCCATTGTAGTCGAAAAATGATATCCAGTTTTAATTGGTTTATTGGTGCTTTTGTTAATGGATCAAATGTACAATTGAGAAAAGTTAACACTTCCAGCAAACGACAGTATCAGGAACAGACCTGGAGTTTTCCATTGGGTGTCATGGTTCATAAATAAGTATAAGGTTGACATCATTATTAACTCACAGTGCAAATCTAGTGCTGCATATTATGTGAGTCAGACTATTTGTTCACAGGCCAGCAGAGAGAAAGAGAGGCTTAATTTTAGAGCTTGTTAAAATTGTAGTATCTTTTGATAACTAAACATAATGGACTTATCACCTAATACTTTGTGTTTATGCAAACATAAACCTCAGCGTGCTGAATGGAAACTGCTGTCAATTTGGGGGTCTTTGCCTGAATCACCAAGACTACCTTTTGAAAGTATATACTTCGTTTAAATCAAGGGAGATATGTTTTCCCTGCTAATAGCAATCTTATGGTGAAAGTCTATGGGTACCTATGCAAAAATCAGTCTTGCTACGTTCAGTGGGATTCCTGTCATGTTAGGGTGTGTGGGACTGATACCTTTATAAAATAAATTAGTTTAGGATCAAGGAATAGGGAAACCCATGTTTCAATCCAACTTTAGCCACTAGGTAATTGGGAGCCAATCACTCTCCCTACCTAGCCTATTCAAAGTATGTGGGAATAAAGAGGAGGAAGATGTCCTATGCATGCCACCTTGAGCTCCTGTATGAGAGGCAGGATACAAATCTAATCCATTAAGAGGGGATACTAGAATGGTACCCATCAGAGGGGGGTTCTGAATCTTCTTACTGCCGGTTTGCTCAGGGTTGCACCTCGAGCGCGCATGCATGCACAGCAATCAAAAACTAGTTTCTGCGCATGTGCAGAAGCAAAACTTAGCTCATGCGCAGAAGCAAAATCCAAGATGGTGGCGCCCACGGAGCCACTGACAGAAGCAGCTCTGTGACGTCACTGCGGAGTTACTACTTACTCTATAGAACCAGTAGGAACTCACCTCTGGTATCCTTGAAGGAAAGTACCTACATCCGCAATCTTGTGGCCACAGCTGAACAAACATGTTCTCATATTTTATTAAGACATAACGTGTTTGGTTTTGATTTAATTTATGATGCGAATCCAACCTTTGAGATTTTTACAACGTAATTCATGATTTAAGGTGTTGTAAAAATCCAAGCAATTGTGGTTTATTTAGCAGACAATGGCTTAGCATACAGTGTAAACTCAGTTAAAGTGGATAGGAGCAAGTGAAAGGCTAGAAGCCTCAAACAGAGTTCCCTCTTCCTTCAAAAACTCAATTTTGAAGCTTGCTTTCTAAACCAATGAAACTGTCAATCTTTCCTAAAGGTCTGATGTTTGGCCAGGTTGTATTGAATGAGACACTTTGAAGGTTCCAAGGGTCTTCTGTTTATGCATGTCTGTAGCACTTCCACTAAAGCAAAGTGGCTTGTCAAAATGGAATTGACACTTCAAAGTATCTTACTTTTTTTTTTAAGCAATGTGCCTCATCAAATCAAGCAGTGCCTTTGATCTACAAAGGGGCACTTCTTCACATAGGTTTTATAGGGAGTAAGGAAGATTACCTTGACAGAAATATGCACGATCCATTACCAGGTCTTAAACCCAAGCCTAAAGACAAGGCAGTGAAATCCATCGTTTATTTGAGTCTCATCATTTATTTCTTTACATCTAATACACAGAATATTTCCGAACTAAAGCTGTAACTTTCCAAGCTACTAGATATATCGTGAGGTAATCTTTGATGTAGTTACCCTAAACCTCTTCCTAGGGGTGAAATCCAGCAGGTTCTGACAGGTTCTGGAGAACCAGTAGTGGAACTTTTGAGTAGCTCAGAGAACCGGTAGCGGAAATTTTGAGTACTTCAGAGAACTGGTAAATACCTGGCTGGCCCCAGAGTGGGGTGGGAATGGAGACTTTGCAATATCCTTCCCTCAGGAGTAGAGAGGGAATGGGGATTTTGTAGTATCCTTCTCCTGCCATGCCCACCAAGCCACACCATGTTCACCAAGCCACGCTCACAGAACCCGTAGTTTAAAAAATTGGATTTCATCACAGCCTCTTCCCCATCCATCTTGGGATTGTATGGTCTCTTGATTCAGTTATTCTTCCTGGAAAACTGAATTGGCTTAATCCAGGGGTGAAATGCTGCCGGTTCGGACGGGTTCAGTAGAACTGTTACCGGACATGTGGCCTGGTTTGCCATACCAGTAACGAAGGCTGGCTGGCCATGCCACTGAACCGATCCCCGCCCATCCCACCAAAAATGGGAGGGTTGGGGGGTCTATTTTTACTCTCAGCAGGCTTGGCAAAAAATGGGGTGGGGTGGAAAAGAAAGAAAGAAAGAAAGAAAGAGGGAGGGAGGGGAAAAGGAGAGGAAGGAAGGACTGCAAACCGGCACTAGACACAGCTTCAGAGGATAATCCAGGGCTGGAAGGGACCTGGAGGTCATCTAGGACAACCCTGCTTCAACAGGACAGTGTTAAAGTGAGTTTCTGTCTTTTGATCCCCCAGTCACACCAAGCCACACTCACATGCCACACTCACAGAACTGGTAGGGGGGAAAATTAGATTTCACCACTGGCTTAATCTTCCTCCTCTGCTGCTGAAGGTGTACATTCCATTACACAGGGCGACGGAATATGACGTATATTTTAAATTATCTCAGTCAGACTTCCAAGATTGATGTCAGTCCTACTAGATAGACGAGACCAGTAAATCAACTTCACATCAAGGCTAAAACTCTTTTGAGACTGGCTATGATAACAGAATTTTACAAGTCTGATTATCCTGTACCTCTTCCCCCTTCTTATACTCCTATGAATCGGAGTGTCTGAGAAGCTTTCAAATATTATCTGTCTGTTGTGGGCTTAAAATAGGTTTCAATCCCTTATCACCCTGATAACTGATCTTCTATATCTCCATCAAGGTCATCTTCCTTACTCTCTAAAGATCTATTAGCAAATCTTAAAAT
>JANHFT010008001.1:95418-108443 GCA_032467955.1 Pseudoxenodon macrops | reverse complement strand
GTAGGCAGATGTCCCCCCCTATTTTCCTCCCCAAAAACTAAGATGCGTCTTATACTCAGGTGCGTCTTATACTCCAGTAAATACAGTAAATACAGAAGAATGCAGGAAAGACACAGTAGTTGCTATTACTTATTTGCTGAATGACTATCAGACTGCTGAAGATACACACTACCTGCTCCTACTCTCAGTTACCTGAGCAAAAAAAGCAATGTCTGAAGAAGGTTCTTACTTTCTGTGGAAAGTAACTTTTTATTTTTAAAAAGGCAACCATATGATAAATCTGGTCGTGCCCTGGAAAAATGTTTGCCACATTTATTAAGTTATTTTTATGCCATGCAATAAAATATCTATGTTTATTTAAAGTTTAATTTAGCCTACTAGATAATGGCTCACTGACATGCCTTAAAGACAAGTCATCATTCGTTTGTATAAAACATATTAATAGAAGCCGTGTCTTCCAGATTTCTGAAATAAGCATAGTTCATGTCCTAATAGGACATTTTTCCATTACAACTTAAGTGAAAACTCTTTAGGAAAATGTTTTCCATATCTTTTCTATTTCTCTTTATGCCATCAAAATGCCATCACAGCCAGATTAACATTGTGATTAAGGCAGCAGGCTAAAAACTGGGAGACCAAAAGTTTTAGTTCCACCTTAGGCATGAAAGAGGGACGTGGTGGCTCAGTGGCTAAGACGCTGAGCTTGTCGATCAGAAAGGTTGGCAGTTTGGTGGTTCGAATCCCTAGTGCTGTGTAACCGAGTGAGTTCCCGTTAATTGTCCCAGCTTCTGCCAGCATAGCAGTTCGAAAGCACGTAAAAATGCAAGTAGAAAACTAGGGACCACTTTGGTGAGAAAGTAACAGCGTTCCGTACACCTTTGGCATTTTGTCATGCCAGTCACATGACCATGGAGATGTCAACGGAGACATCTTCAGACAGCACTGGCTCTTTGGGTTTGAAACGGAGATGAGCACTGCCCCCTAGAGTTGGGAACAACTAGCACATGTACGAGGTGAACCTTTATCTTTACCTAGGCATGAAAGCAGCTGAGGCACCTTGAGACACTCTCTCTTATCTCTGGGAAGGAGATAATGGCAAAGTACTTCCAAAATTTTGCCAAGAAAAATGCAGACTCTTGTCCAGACTGTTGCCACACTGAGTTAAGCGATCCTCATCCCACCCAAAGTGGGGGAAAAAAGCTATGCATTCCACTGATGCAAAATAGATTCATAATACTAATATGATATGTAATAGAATTGCTTGGGTTCAAATGCCGGGCACCATTAGAATGATATGTTATTACAACTTGAGGACTCCTTGGCTAGTAATAGTTCCTACACCAGAAACATGTGAAATTTCTGTTTAATGCCACATTGAAAGAAAAACAAAGGACTTTCCTTCTAGTCAATTATTAAATATATTGAGGTTGTGTTGGTCCAAGTGATGTCTGTTTTTAATGTGTCTATCTAATTAATTCATTTGCACTGAGGACAAAGAAAACTGCTTTTTATTTTTTAAAGGTTTATAACTAAAGACCTTCCCAAAATGATTATGCTAACGAGTGGTAAATGTAGCAGTTGTACTAATAAATGCTTAAGAACCAGAACTGTCAGGTCCATTGCTGTGCAGCAGCAGATGATCAGCACACAGGGTGTTGGGGCTGAACTGTTCTCAACTGACTCACAAACATTTAACAACAGACTCTCACAAACCAGTGCAAACTGGCTTTAACATATTATTGAGCTACAGAAGAGCAGTGTGATATAAATGAAGTTTACTGCCTGTACCACACAATAAAATGGCCTATCTTTCTTATTCCTTGTAGAGAAGCTTGGTGGAATTATTGAAAAATAATTCAGTTTCTAGCATTAATTAGATTTGGCATTTGCTTTTTGCAGACGTTGAAGGAACAGCTTCTATGGCAGTTGCCTTCCGAAAGAATAAAGGGTTGAAAGGATATTAACATTGCTCTTAAGTATTCATTTGCCCCACTATGTCTAAAAGCACACTTAATCGTGTTCAGTCCTATATAGTATTTTCTATAAATCTCTTTCCAATCTCTTCCTAAAAAAGTACAGAGTCTGGAATTCAAATTTTCCATTACAATTAAACAGAGATATTGCTATTTTTGGAAATGGATATTACCATTTGTGTTTTTCATTCAGAATTGTCTATTGATAATAAAGTGTTATTGATCTCTGTTCCAAATACATTTGCAAGTCGCATAAGCAGTAATCCAATACATATTTGCGTATGAAGCAGACATGGGTTCCTACTGGTTCTATCCGGTTCTTTAGAACCGGTAGTAACTCAGCGATGATGTCACAGAGCCGGTTCCTTCAGTGACTCCGTGGGTGCCACCATTTTGAATTTTGCTTCTGCGCATGCACAGAAGCTATTGTTTGACTGCTGTGCGAGTGTGTGTGCATGAGTGAGGCGCAACCCTGAGTGAACTGGCATAAAAACAATTTACAACCCACCCCTGCTATAAAGAATGCCCATCAGTCCAATGGAATTTACTTCTGAGTGAATGAAAGCACTATTGAACTGCAAAGATATATCATAAGCAACTATCTTTCACTCTATTACTAACCTGCCCATTCCATTAATAGAATTTACTGCATATCCATTAGTATGGTTTTACCTTTTAGGCTAAAGTTCTAAAATCACTTATATTTTTTATGTTCCGATGGAATTAATGATGCTTAGACTAATCTTTTAACTGATTTGAAGCCAAAGACATTTATTTTTAAATTCTTTTTGTTTTATTTTGCTAGTATATTTTTGTTAGGAAACCATTTAGCAACTACTCAATAATTTCAGTTCAGGCTTCCATGAAGGGAAGGACACAGTTTAGTTTTAAAATTCTTGAAGGCAATCTGCTTATAATAGGTACTTAGGTGCCACCTGCTGTTCAGGTCAAACCTTTGGAAGGTGGGACAGATAACTGAGTCAAAAGGCACGTTAGCCATTTATCATCAAAACATACGTTTAGCAGTTAAGATTGTATTAGTGCTACTGGTGACAAATTATTTCCCACAGTGTTCCAGCTTTGCTGTTAACCAGAGTTAGATCCCTGTCATCTATGTTTTATCAGATTACAGATTGCTGCAATTGTATTGCTTTAAAAAGTGTCAGTAACAGAAAATATTTAATCATATAGTAGTTTCCAGTTTAAAACTGAGAACCCTATACAAGTGCATCTACTTTTCATTCTGAAAGTTGTTAAAAAGTTTTTAAAAAAGCAAATTACCTCTAAAACCTCTGTACCAGAGGTGGGTTCTGAATCTTCTTACTGATGATTCGCTCAGGGTTGCGCTTCAAGTATGCAAGCGAGCGCATGCCCAGCAGTCAAAAATTAGCTTGTGTGCATGCGCAGAAGCAAAATCCAAGATGGCGGCACCCACGGAACCGCCGACAGAACTGGTAGATGAATAGTAGATGAATGATGTTAAAAAGTTGAAATTGAAAATAAATATTAATTGGTTTGCAGTAAAATAGAAATGACTCTTAGTTTGCAATCCAGAGTTTTCCTTTTATATATAATGTTCTAGGATTTTAACCTAAGAATTAAAGAATTTTTGAAGTCTTTAGATTTTCAAAATTTATTGAAAATAATGAGGAGTCTTTTGGGTGGAGAGAGCTGTACAGAGCTAGCTGCAGGGAAGGATCAGAAAGTTAAGATGGTGGATGTGTCATGTGACAGATTTATAAACTCGTGTGTGTGTGTGTGTGTGTGTGTGTGTGTCACATAAGAAGGAATGTGGCTGTCATCGCCAAGTTGTAGACATTTTGACTCAGCCCGCAAATGTATGTGTGTATCATTTCTGAATAAAAATATCCAATAGTTTACTGTCCATTTGTATAAAAAATTGGAGTTAAGTGTCTACAGGCACCTCACTGTAGCTCTATATCCTGCATCATGAATGAGAACATAAAAGCTATATTTTTACTGTAATTGTTTTTATTTCTTGTGATAGAGCAGAAATGTTTCCAAAGTTACTTTAATATATTCAGATGCCAATTTTTCTCTTTCAGCAATATTTTATTTCAAGTATGATGCAGGGTCTTAAATATTCAGAATTTACAAGGCAGAGAGGCTGAGATTGAAATTGAACTTGATGCAGAGGCAAGAGACTCACATCCAGAACAGAGGTGGGTTTCTACCAGTTTGGACCAGTCCTACCGAGTAGGTAGTACGCCGCTGGTGACATCACAGAGCCGGTTCTGTTGCTTCGTGGGCGCCACCATCTTTTTTTTTAATGTTTTTCTTTGAAAAAAAATGTTTTGTTTTGTTTTTGGGGATTTTTTTGCTTCTGCGCATGCGCAGAAGCCGAGTTTCTGGCACTGTGCATGTGTCGCCATCTTGTTTTTGGCCTTTTAAAAAAAATTCAGGGCTTTTTTCTACTGCGCATGCGCGCACGTGAGGCGCGCCCACACAGCGCAGGAGACAGCAAACCGCTGGCGAGGTAAGTTAGAACCCACCCCTGATCCAGAACTATTGAAAGACAAAATGGGAGGTTTGAAAATTAATCTGGACATATCCTGACCAGGTTAACCAAAATTACTCCATAGCATTTATCTCGTAATAGTAACAGTAGAAATATCCAAAATAGTTTGGTTGAGATTGGCATATGTGGACTGTAGGGGTGATACCAAAATATAATTTTATCATATTTTATTTTTCTATATATTAAATTATTGTATTTTATTCCAATTTCATTTTAAAATGTATTTTATTCAATTCCATTTTAAATTGTTTTTATCAGATTTTACTAATAATTTGTGTCTGGAACTTTGCCCTTTGATGTGACCCAAGGGCTAATCAATAAAGTAAAGGGAAGAAATATCTAACCGAAATATACTTGATTTTATTGCAGAAAACACTCAAAACATTGCCCAGATGATTCTTAGCTACATCGTCTGCAGAATGTATGGGTATCGCTGTGTCAAACAAAAAGTTGAGATAGCAGCTGCAAGGCATGTAAACATGGGGCTTTTAATGGATGGATGCCTTCTTGACTTTTCCACCTTTACCTGTGAATGCCCCTGTTCTGATTCTTCTCGAAATGAAACATATCTGTAGTCCTCACTTACCGACTCTTACTAACTGTTCAAAGTTACAACCAGTTCTTGAATTTGCAATCATCACAGCATTCCATGATTGTGTGATTGCCAGTTGTGACTTCATGGACAGCTATCATATGACAGCATGTTTAACAACTGCAGATAATTCACTTAACCACAGATTTGCCAGTCCAAATTGCAGTCGGTAAGTGATGATTACCCCTGCCACAGAGAAGAAGGGCTCAAGCTATTTCCCAACTCACCCGAAGGCCAGACAAGGAATAATGGATGGAAACTATCAAAGAGACAGTCAATCTGGAAATAAGAAGAAATTTTCTGACAGTGAGAGCAATCAACCAATGGAACAGAAGTTGCCTTCGGAAGTTGTGGGAGCTTCATCACTGGAAGCTTTCAAGAAAAGACTTGGCTGTCATCCATCAGAAATGGTGTCGGGGCTCCTTCTTGGGTGGGGGATTGGACTAGATGACCTACAAGGTTCCTTCCAATTCTGTTAATCTGATAAAACTATCTCACCAAACAGCAGTAGAAGCATCAGCAATTCAATTATTCCTGCTGCTGTACAGGCTAGGCAGGTAAAAGCTGACAAAGAGCAACGTTCAAAAAGAGATAGAGGGATGCAACTCATGGTAGAGAAGCAATGCATTCCAATGGACAACAGCTCTTGCTCTTCTCCCCATCACCCCAACCCACTCCAACCTACGATAAAATGGTTAAGAAATAGTGAAGCCAAACAGAATGACACAAAATCTTTAAAATAAATATAAATATTGGAACAGAACCAAATTGGCAGAGAGGGATTTAGTGTGGAAATACTGGCTGTTGTCATTAATTGCAATTAGTATTATGACCAAACTAAGCTTTTAGCGCTACTAATCAGTAGACATTGTGCGGCACTTTTGTCTTTTCTCCATCAAATGTTTCGGGAGACAGAAAAACGCTAGGAAAGAGATGGAAGGGTTACGAATGAAGGATGACATCATCAAGACCCTTTGCAAAATTCAGTGAATAGGAGAGAGTGATTGCTCCATTAAAGCCTCTTCTGGGAGTATCTTAATTTGAACACATTTTCTCAGCTTTCAGTTGTTGATTAGGCAATGTGCTTTCCCTTTTAAAAAAAAATGTCTTTCAGGTGTAGCGGTTAAGCCTATCAAAATGTAAAGAAAATATCAGCAAACAGTGATACAAATAGTTATGCTTCTTCTCACACCCGTTTCCTTTAAGCACTGTATGTTTGTGCACACATGTTGTAAATGCATGTTTAAATGTAGAATGCACAAAAACTAAAATGTACGTAGATGATTTTAATTTTTATTCTAAAAAAGCAATGAATGGTAAAAGAATTATGCAGAAACAGAATGGCTCACACCTATCTAGTTGTAGCGTGTTTTTCGGTATGAGTAGTCCTTCACTTATGACTGGTCACTTAGCGACTTTTCAAAGTGGTGACAGACCTCCCTGGGGTTATGTACAATCTGGAAAATCTGGATATTCTCTTCCCCCTGTGGTCATGTGACTGCACTTCTGGGACTTAGCAACTGGTTGGCATCCATCCACATTTACAATAGTTTTGCCAAAACCAGACATTGTACTTCCAGTTGCTGACAAAATCATGCTCACAGCTTAACAATTGCTGCAAAAAAAAAGGTTGTAACATTGGGTCTGTCTCCTGGATTCGAAGTTACAATATTCTGAGTTACAACTATGATGGGTAGGCTCCATATGGTCATAACCTGAGAATTACTGCATTCCTCCCCATCCCCATCTCTGCCTTTCCACTGGCTGGATCATCTTATCAACAGAACCTTGTCCTGGGCAGAATCTGCATGGGATTGGTGGTAGACCTGGAAACATAATTAATAAGTTGATTGGCCTATGGTGCTGCCAATCAATCTCAGACTGGGACTGAGGAGCTACCTTTAGTTCAGAGCAAGATACATAGCCCAGTTTCATAGAAGTAATTTTTGGAAAGTGATTTTAAAGAACATAGAAAATGCCATTGTCTAGAAGTCTGAAAGGCAGGTGAATAGTGACCTCGTGATTTCATCTATATCTAAATGACAAGATGAGACTACAGGTCTCATCTCCAGCATGGTCCCTATTCAACTTTGTGAAATATTCATGTAGTCTATGAAGCCTCAAAGCTATTTGCATGTATTGTGGAGATATCAAAGCTTTTCGAGATTTTTCCACAAAATGTGGGAGGATATGGATTTTTTAAAACATCTAAATTTAAAACATTGTTATCTATTAAGGTGAATGTGGTTTTTGTTCAGTTTATCATTGGGCTCATTGAAAAACATATCAGCATACCTGAAAGCTAAAGATGTTCATATTACGCTTTTGAATACCTTTAAATTATTAAAATCCTTGTTCAGAATGATATTATGAATGAAATAACAGCAGCAACGTTTCATACTTTAGCTGTTAAAGAAAGCACAAACATAGTCATTAACAAAGACTTGATATTCTACTCTAAATTTAGACTCATACATTCTGCAGACTACAAAACCTTATTTGTTGGAATAATACAATTGCACTGTTCTAATGCTATTGCAGTAGAATTTTATAAAAAATAAATTTGCCTACTGAAAATGATGATTTCACAACCGACAATGCCTCTGAGTGGCAGTGATAAATTGGGCTTCTCACTGGCACAGCAACGAAGCTGAAACATGATATTCTACAGCAAGTCCAGCAAAGTTATACAATATTACATAATGTGAAGATTTGGGAATTTATTGTGTACAGAAAGAGGGCAAGCTTAGGATATTGGAATTTTAATAAGGAGAGTGGGGGGTTTTCAACTTCTCCACTAACACTACCAAAATGCAAAATTCAAGAAATATTAAATGCTATCTCTCCATGAAGTTTGTTTGTTGACTTTTGAGCAATTTTTTGCTACTGTCTTCTTTTGGAATTCTTTGAACAACATAAAGATTGGAATAATACAAGTTTGCATGACGTTCTGTCAGAGTTGACTTCATTTTCCATGCTGTTTCAAAAACAGGGCTTAACACCTCATAAAGCATTTCCAGAAGAAACTGAACAAGATCAAAAAAACAATACCTTGGTGATTTAGTTTTGCAGACTGATAAAATGAAGGTTTTTTAGGCACGAGGCTTCAAGAAAATAATCAAATGGATATGAATTGCATAATTACATTCATAAACATTCATGCGTGCATGTTTGACAGACAAGTTTCGGAGACTGAAGTTCAGGAGTGGTTTGCTGCTGAGTGTGCACCAGTAGCACACTACGTTGCACAGTTTTGCATCTGAAGACTTTCTTTGCATTTTTCCCATGGGAAAGATTCTTTATAATTAATTTCAATATTTGATTTCAAATGTATTGGGATTTTAGACTGATAGATAGATAGATAGATAGATAGATAGATAGATAGATAGATAGATAGATAGATAGATAGATAGATAGATAGATAGATGACAGAGATAGAGATAGATATAAATGTGTGTGTGCATATACATGTATACATATACATATATATCATATCAGTTCTTAAATTTGTGTTGGAAACCTCTTTTGCCAAGGATTGAAGGAAACTCACTTGGTACTATAAAACTTGTTGAATATGTTTCCAAGAGTCATATCAAGGCCATCAATAGCTAAGTTATTCTATGCTTAACTGCTCGCACCTATGTTCTTACAGTTGTTTATAAAACTGACATTCTCTAGCCATCTCTTTTTCCCAAAAAAACCATGCCTTGATCAACATGATGCTTCTTTGAAAAGTTGTGAAAAGGTACTTTAATTAAGTTCAAAATACATTTGCAATTATTGTGCTGGTTTCAACAATGCTGTGTAGCTCCGACATTAACTGGCTTACTTGTTTAGAAGCCATTTGCTAAAACTAAATTATGAATTGCTTTTTGGAAACCAGCAAGCCTAGGAAGGTAATTTAAATAAATTGAGGTTGTTTTCTTTTTTTAACCAAATGGCAGGTTTTATAATGGTTCAAAAAATAAGAATAGGCTTTGGCTAATAATGCTAAGCACATTTTATTTGGTTTGCTCCATTCTCTCAATGCTGGATACGAACTTTAACATTCTTTATATAATTACACACAATAGGGGACTATGTGTCAAAAGGATAACCATAAAGTTCCCTCCTGCATCGTTTTTAAAAGATCTTTAAAGACAGTTTCATTTTAAGGGACCATCAACCCTAGCTAAGTTTCGTTGTTGTCCATCTTGTTGTCCATTATTGCTGTTATAGTTTTGATTTATTTCTGTTGTTGCTTTTTAGATGTCAGAACTTTTAATTCTGGTTCCCTCCATTATGAATTATAGTCCTGGGTGAACATTTCTCCTAAAATCTCCATCCCTGGGATAAAATGAATTTGTTTCATAAATGCTTCTTCAAGTGCACTAGACGGAAAGAAATAAACTGATAATTTAATGACCTACCCCATAGATACCATCCATGATTTTGTGGTTTAAAAAAAGGGATTGCCCAATTAAATGACCCCAGAACTAGATACAGTTGTCTAATTACATTAACTTTCTTCTGTTTTGCATTTCAGACAGGGGGGGTGGGGATTAAATCACAATACACAATATAAGGTTAAAATGTTTGAGAACTAGGAAAAAAACATTTTTGAACTGCTGCAGTTCCTGTTAAAGTGACTTGTTTATTTGTTTGTTTAGCCTCAGCAAGACATTTAGACATTTATTCAACAAGGCTGAGGTGTTATTGTACAGTTTGGGATTGTAGCAAATTCTAGATTTAAAGCCATGGCGCCATGATAACTACAAATGATCATAAAACACTAGGTCATTATCACAGTCAAAAGATGAAAATTAGGATTCAAAGCCTCCACATCAAATATTTTGTTAATTTTAACATTTGGCTATGGTTTCCCACAGCCCTTTGATATCTCTTCAGAAGAATGATTTTGAATCTTGGCAGTCCAAAATTGTTTCAGAGGAATGGGGCTGTCACTGTCTTACAAAAGTCATGCTGCTAACAGGAGTGGGTTCTAACTTACCTTGCCACCAGTTCGCTTCCTCCCGCAAAGTGTGGCCACACCACATGACTGTGTGTGTGTGTGCTTTGCACACATATGCATGAGCAGTACAAAACAATTACAAAAAATTACCCAAAAAAGGCTGAAAATAAGATGGTGACACATGCGCAGTGCCATAAACTCAGCTTCTGCGCATGCACAGGAGAAAAAAAGGCCAGAAAAAAATCCCCCAAAATTTTTTTCCCAAAAAAAAAAATCCAAAAAAAGATGGCAGCATCCATGGACCAGAAACGGTTCTGTGATGTCACCAGCGGCTTACTGTCTACTCTATAGAACTGGTCCAAACCGGTAGGAACCCATCTCTGGCTGCCAAGGGTAAGATCCCCAAAAACTATGATGAATTCACAAAATGGTTGTAGAGTTCTCCAGTAGTTCATCATGCTTTCTCTGGGTTGAAACAGGAAGAAGCTGGTTAATAGAACAGCCTTTGGTAAACCCAGATGCTCTGGAGTTTATGTTCCATAGTCTCCAGTCATGCTGTCCGAGAGATTAAAGTTAAAATCCAGCACAATTTGGAAAGTATTGGGTTGAGAAAACATGTACGAGACACTCTGGGCTAAATTAAACCAAGGCTCAGAATACATTCTCCAAAGTCTGAATTGTAGATTGCGGTAAACTCAGCTTTTTATAGAGTGCTTAAACTGTCTATCTCTATTATGATGAGAAAACATCACAGGATCCCAATTCATGACCTAATTGAGATGCTTACTGGATATCAAATACAAACACAAAGTAAATAGTGATGCATGCTGCTACGTACTATTTATGGCATGCATCATCTTGGAGATACACAGCAGTTGGAGGAGGCATTTTCAGCATAAACCAGATCAGAATTCCCATCTCTTTCTCTTCAAAATACTGGTGAGCCATTTAAGCATGCAATTGAACGAAAATGAGATTGCTGGAATGGTAGTTTAGCTGCAAGGGAAAATAAAATGAAAAAGTAAAGAAAGAGGCGGGTGGATAAAAGACTGGCTCCTTAATACAAGCAGACTATTAAGATTCTTGCCATTGTTAGGCTCATTTTGGTTTGTATGGAGAAATCAGTCGGTGAGGTTATAGCATGCTACAAACATGTTATGTAGGTCTGAAATGGTGGGAGAAACTACAGAACAAATTGTTTCAAAAGTAAATGTTGTAGGGATACACAGGGATACATAGGGTTGCACATTTTGTAATGTGCAATTTGTATTAAGGAATATTGTGGCATGTATAATATATCATAATAAGAGTTATCCCTTCCCAAGAGATCATGTATCACTTACATATAACCTTTCTTTGCTAAACATGCACACCTTTGTAATAGTATCCCTCTACTTGTAAACAATCTGTTCTTATGTAGAAGTGCCAATTGCACCAAGGAGACAAATAATAAGGCCCAGATTTGGTATTTATCTAGCAGAGAAATGTGGAAAACATCCCACTGCCATCATAAAAAGTAGTCAGATGCAGATTGTTTTAATCTATGTGTTACGGGTTCTGTTCTGGGTTGATAGAATCTTTTCATGGCGATTTCAGTGTCATCATCTCCAAGTTAAGGCTCACCCACCCATGTAATTTAAGCCATGTTCTTCTTTCTATGGGTCTTTCTATAAACTATTTGTGGCATCTTTGTGACATCTGTATATCCTCATTATATAATTCTGTATGTTAACCGCTCAGGAGATTTGGCAGGATTGTCTTGTCTGGGAGCCCATTATATTATTTGCATGCCAATAACGAAACATTATTGTAGATCTCCAATTGGTTTGGTTCCTTAAAAATGGCTAGAAAAATTCAATGCAAGTGTAATTGTCATTTTTTAACATAAATATAATTGATGGCTTTTCCATGTTAACTGTATAGTTCAAATAAGTAGATCCAGCAACTAAGCAGGAAAAGATGTTAGGAGAAGTGTGCATTCAGCATGACTTTAGAACTCCCTACATTACAATATGGTCATCCTGGAAGCATGAATATAATTAATTATGGCAGCCACTTCCACAATGGCCAAATATGATTGGAGCCATGGGACTCATAGAAGGGTAGTTAACTGCAATGTGAATATGCTGTAGAAATAACTATCTCACAAGGAATTGAAAGGAAAAAAATAAAAGAATCTTCCATTGGCTCTTGAGAGAGGGGTAATATTCAACAGAATAAGGATCAAGGAACACTAGTGTCCAATTGAATCAGGTCAAAAAAGACAAGATGGAAATCATGGCACCACCATCTCTTTGTATGTGCACCAACATTACAAGCATGTACAGAGAGACTGGGCTGCCACAATGGCCATCTTGCCCTTTTTGACACACACACACACCACCCTCCCATGGATGCCATATTGAGGAAATGTTTTTTTTAACTTTCTGAGCACTATGATCATATCTGGCTGACCATATATTGGCCATGCATTGAGTGGAATGGACAACTTACCATGGCAAACTCACAACAGCCAACTTACCACAGCTAACTCACTGCGGTCAACTTGTCATGGCCAACACACTGTGGGACAACTCACAGCAGGACAATTGAACAAATTCAAAAGCTAAATTAATTTCAACAGAACCATGGTCAATAATAATATAATAAAAAATCCATAAATGAATAAGAAATTAAAAAATAAAGACAGGGGCAGGAAGATGTAATTTTCTCATGCAACGCAAAACACGCAAGCACTGCTGTGCCCACTTCAGCAGTGTCTCGCTTTTGAGCGACCAAACTAGCCTACTCATTAGCTGCACAACCAGAAACATGATGCTGCTAACCACCTCCATAGGTGAATCATTAATACAAAGAGGTGTGTGGCTGTGCCTCCCTTTTCTGAAATCAACAATGTGTCAGCATTCCAAATATCATCCCTAAACAGATCAGACTCCAAGGCAAAGCATTCCTCAAAGTTCCAATTTATTA
>JANHFT010008001.1:73215-83505 GCA_032467955.1 Pseudoxenodon macrops | reverse complement strand
ATAACAGGCATTTGCCTGCAGTTCCTCAGTTTTCATTTTTGAGTCAATAAATGCTGTTGCAGATATGCTGGTCTGGTCCTTGCCTACTAAAGCCCCCCACACAATAAATCTCATAGTGAAAAATTCCTACCTATAATGAACTAATTTAGAGCCACCTGAATATTCACATTCAGGTTATTTGTTCTCATCTAGACTATCACTTCATCTATAACTCATAGATATGCACTGTGAACAGCCACATTCACTTGATCAGACAGCAATTCAGCACATCCAGAAGCACCTTCCTTGGAAACTGAAGGAGACATTGGAATGGGCAAGTTTGTAATGAGTCCCCATCAGGGTACATTTGGAATTCTGAGATCATATTATTAGATGCCAAGGTAGACCCAGCCAATTAACAAACATCCATTTATCAAAGGCAAGCTGGTGCTCTTGTTCCTTCTAGACTACCAGGATGTTCTCCATCATCTTTCTCTTGTTTCTGAGAAAAGGCTCTTACTTCTAACAAAGCAGTGGAATATAGGCAACCACCATTTTCTTTTTAAAGAATGCTCTTGAGACTTATGTGAGGCTAAAAAGAAATACAGCCAAGGCTTGGAGCTACTGATTTGATCAAGGAAAGTGTCTACAGATACATATTACGGTCCAGGTCGTTTACAAAGAAGTTTACAATCCTTTTTCCTTCTACAATAAATTAATTGCAATTACTAGGAAGTGCCTGGATCTCTCTAATATATCTTCAGGATTGGGATAATCCAAGCATAACAAATGTTTAGTTAGATATCATCTTCTCTCATGAGAGAAAGACTTGGAAGCTCTATAAGCCTATTGAATTACTTCTATGTATTAACCATAAGTTGAACTCTGACTATAAAAAAGAATTAAAACTCTGTACATTTTAGAGCCAAGCTACTAACCCTTGTCAAAAAGATGAAAACATGTTACTACCAGCCTTGTGGTAAAGCTATACAATAGATGCACCATAATCCTGTGCTGTGACATAGCATAAATTTTGAAAACGTATTCCCTCTCCATAAGGGTAGAGGTGTCACTGGAAGTTAATTACTTGTGCTTTGTGAAAACTGACAAGTAGATTTCATAGCCAGGAGCAGATACGAATACTCTTCTGACATTTAATCACGAGGCTAATAGAGATAAGTGGGAATATGCATCATCAAGACAACCAAATTACAAACAATTATGATTACCAAAGTTAGCATTAGCGCTTGCTTCCCTAGGAGGTTAGGCAGTAGGTTTCCCTTCACCCCGCTTCATTTATATTGGGCAGCTATACTTCACATGACAAAGCTCCCAGTTGTGCTTCATCACATTACTGAATCAAACCTTATTTTCAAGCCTGGGTAAGGCAAATAGAAGGCTGCATTCAATATATGCAGCAGCTGCAGAGACCCAGAAGAGAGGGCCAACTATAAAGGTGCTTCCCAATTCCCCACATGTCTCCCCTGCGCTCTGCCTCTACAGTGGTCCTCTCCTGTTGCCACTGCCAATCCCTTGTGAAAGGGGAATAAAGGACAGGAGAAAGGTGTTGTGTTCTGCCTAATCCCCTTGCATATCCTGAGCCCCATTAAGGGTGATTACTGCCACCTCCATTTGCCTAGAATTACATGCCCGTCGCTGGTTGGCTAACTGGCGATGGAGTTTCCCAGCCAATGGAATTGTCTGCCTGCAAGCCAGGGGAATCCCATAAAAGAGGGGTCCCCAAGCCCAGCAGGCAGTCCGGATTATCTTGAGCTGAAGTCAATAAACAAGATCTGATTGTCACTGAGCCTCCAGTCTTCATTCACTGCGCGATCTAACAAAAGAGCCATTAGTCACAAAACTAATTTGACAAGTCCCTCCCTAATTCATGTGAAGATCAAGTGAAGGAGTAGGAAGCACATTTAGCTTTGGTAACATTCTGCTACCTTTTTCAAGATTTATTACCATGTTAGCATCTCTCTTAGCATTCTTATTTTTTGGAATCCATCTTGCAAATTCTAAAGTAAGTACTGATTCACAAATTAACAGCATAAGGAGGAAAGAGAGGGAAGTGGAGAATTGATACTGCTTGGGTGTGTGACCAGGTATGTAAATTGAAGATTCAGACTCTCTTTTGACTTTTTGAGTCTCTTGACAAAGGTTAAGTTCAAATCACCTTTGTAGCTAAAGGGAAAGATCCTCTTACGGATTGGACACTAGCTAGGGGAGAGAAAACGAGATTGAAATAAAGGGGCACTTCCAGAAGCAGAAGGATATACATGATCATAGAAGAGTTTTTTATAGACTCGTCAAGAAGAGAAAGCAATAAAAATAGCATTTCAAAAATAAGAGCAGATTCTCTTTTTCTGCCAAGGGAAACTAGTCTCTCTCTTACTCTCTAGGAAAGTTCCCTGACATGAACAAAATAAAATATCAAACTTCTTATCCAATGTGCTTTTTCTAGATATAGCTTTAAAGCTTCGTTTAGATTCTGTGGGTACTCCAATATGGAGACTTTTTATTTAACATCCTATTTTGCAAGAATCTCACCACTATTTAGTTAGGCCTTGTGGGCATTGGAGAGGCTCAAATACCAGTGCTCCATTGAGACCAGAGGTGGGTTTCAGCAGGTTATGACCACTTCTGGGGAACCAATAGCCGAAATTTTGAGTAGTTCAGAACCAGTAAATACCACCTGTGACTGGCCCCACCCCCATCTATTCTCTGCCTCTAGAGTCCCAGGTGATCAGGAGGAAATGGGGATTTTGCAGTAACCTTCCCCTGCCACGCCCCCCAAGCCACACCCACCAAAATGCACTGTGCCTACCTAGCCATGCCCACAGAACTAGTAGTAAAAGATTTTGAATCCCACCACTGATTGAGACGTCCCATGTATCCCTCTGTCACGTCCCACCCCCTGCATTTCAGCTCTAGAGAAGAGCCAACCTTCAGTGCTTAGAATTAGAGTAAGAAAAAGCAAAGAAAACTAGTGGAAAATATCTAGAAGACTATGACATTCAGTTTATGGATGAACTTTCTATCAAATTACATTCAAGGAATTTCCTGGAATTGATTTGCTTACCTTCAAACTTGCATTCTTTTTATTTTTTTTCCAAATGTTACTCTAAAGGACAACATGATCTGTTTCTTTTAAACAAAAATGCTTATGGCAGATAGCTAGATAGATACCTAGGTAGATGATAGAAAATAGAGAGAGGGCGAGGGAGGGAGGGAGAGAGAGACAGAGACAAAGGGAAAAAGACAGAAAGAGAGATAAAATCTATTCCAAGGCACAATTATTTTCCCCTGTAATAACAAAACTAGACATTTATGGTTATAGTTATCCATGACTAAACAGATGTTTCCATGAATTTGTTTTCCATTTAAATTCATCCCGAGCATCACGATCAGGGAGCTCATAATATATCCATGATGTTAACTTTTCTTTTTCTTTTAGACTTTCTTATTAACACTAACCACAATTTTGCAAAGTGCTCTTCCCCTTCGGAAAGTCCCAGATTGTTGGTCTCAATGAACTCAAGGAAATAGAAAGTGATACTTTGATCAGAATTTATTTCTCTGTCTCTGGAATAATTGTATCCAGTATAATAATACCCAGAGGTGGGTTCCTATTGGTTCTCTCCAGTTCTATAGAGTAGGTAGTAACTCCACAATAATGTTACGGAGCCGGTTCTGTCAGTGTCTCCGTGGGTACCACCATTTTGGATTTTGCTTCTGCGCATGTTAAGTTTTTGACTGCCACTGGTGTTTTTGACTGTCGTGCACGCTTTATGCATGCGCTCGAGGCGCAACCCTGAGTGAACCGGCAGGAAGAAGATTCAGAACCCACCTCTGAAAATACCTGAATATTTCTCTTAGACCAGATGCCTGTTATACTCAGACTGTCTAGAGGTTTAGTGTGGAGTTGTGGTTAAGATGCTGGACTAGAAATGGAGAAGCGCAGGGTTTTAGCCAACTTTCAGCTACAGAAACTGCTGGATGACTTTGGGCCAGCCACGCTCCCTGTACAGGCTACCTCAAAGGATTGTAGTTGTGGAGGGGAAAGTGGAGATATTATGTGTATCTTGAACCTGAATGAAAGCTAAAATAGAAATAAAATAAATATCTATAAATAAACAAACAAATAGAATCTATATTCCCTTCAGTCATTCAGCACTCTAAATCTATTAGAAAGCCAAATGCTTGTATATAGTATCAAAATGTGTCTGGCATACATTCTTCAAAGCTTACCATGTACAATAAAATATTACTTTATATCTCTGACCTTTAAAGACCTTGGTGATAAACTCCTATGTCTTTCTTGATTATTTCCCACTGCATAGTTAGAACTGTATGGTAGCTTACCACAGATTTCACAGAGCCTCCGCTTATAACCACGAATATTTCAGAGAAATTCTGCAAACACAGAGCTTATGTGGGATTTCCCCCCAATATCCTGATCCTACATAACTTTGGTGTCATAATGAAAGTCATTAGACAATATGAATTCATGCTGACTAAATTTTAAAAAGTAAGCCCAGAGTGGAAAAGGAATGCAAAAATATCAAAATTTGTATTTCTTGAATCACTGACTTTTCAAAACCATCTTATTTCTAACCAAGGCCTCACATTCAGCTCCCGAAAGAACTTCAAACTAGGCCGATGTAGTCAGTAAAGCTCTCACATTACACTTTTACAAAAGGAAAATTGAAAGTTTGTTCAGAAGGAGCCACGTGTTGTTAGCCATTGTAGTTAGAACAAGTCAATGTAATGATATAAATAGTTTGTCAGTTGGCTTAATGTAGGCGTTGCAGTGGATGAAGTTGGGGGGGGGGGCAGAAAGGGAGAAAATGAATAAACAGCAGGCAAGAGTTTGCTAAACAAGCTCAAAGGATACTTCTTGCATTTCTCTTCCATAATTAGCGTCTATTTTAAATAAACATCAGTAAATCACTGGACCTGTCAGTACACCTAAATGCACAAGAAAGAAACCTGTCACCACTTGCTGGCAAAATGAAGCTTTCTGTTATATTCCTGGAATTTAACATTATAAGTTTAGGAATGCCTATTCTCATATTTTAAAAGGTCAGAAATCACCCTAATCTATTTCAACGTGACCGCTTTAGTGTACATTCCAGAGAGGGTACTATTAAAATAAATAGTTTTCCACACAGACTTCATCCCAAGTAGCTACAGCCAAGAATTGGTCAACACTCTCCTATCATTAAAGCTTATTGTAATATAGCTTTTTAAAAATAATAAGAAGAATGATAACAGTCAACAGACACCTAATATAACACTTATGAAAAAGAAGAAAGACTGGTTCATTGATGCTACTATACTGACTGAGGTTAGGATTCAGGAAAAGCAATCGGAAATAATTATAAACCACCTGAACTTGCAGATCAAGGTTGGAGCGTGATTGGAGCCCTTGCAACAATGGCTAAAGCTCTCCCTCAATATTTGGAAATTTTGAATTTATTAGCACTCTAATTTCAAAAAAAAGAACTATCCTTGTTTGGAACTGCTTATATCAGTGATGGCTAACCTTCTTCTTCTTGTGTGCCAAAAATGGGAGCATGCCCGTGCTAGCGCACATACACGTGCTGGCACACAACCACCACCACCCCGCACACTACACACTGGGCCATTTTACGCCCTCCAGAGGGTTCAGGGAAGCCTCCAGAGGATGAAAAATGGCCCAACAGGACTTCTGGTTTGCCTGTTGGGGCATTTTTTTACCCTCCGGAGTCTTCAGAGAAGTATCCTGAAGCCAGCGCACACAAGCGCACTGGAGCTGATAGGGGAACGCCTCGCGTGCCCTCAGAAATGGCTCCACATGCCATAGGTTCACCATCACTGGCATATATCATTAGATGCAATTTAATAATTTTAGCTTCTTTAGATTTGGCATTTTGGTTCACCTTCCCAAACACCTGAAATAGGCCAATGTTGTTCTTTAATAATCTTAAAAGTATCATCCCAGAATGTAAACTGTTCCGAGTAAATATACTTTTGCAACTGACTGATGATTTTGAGGAGGTGTCCAAGAGGTGCTGCAAATGTTTTAGAATTGTATCCGAGATCCCTATAACTAGATTGGTACTATCTTCGCTTTCTTTTGGCAAAGTCATTCTACTTTATTTGCAAGCCTCCAGTTTTCTCGTTCTTTCTCTTGTATTCTGCTGCCTCCAGGGACTACAGGACACTCCGTGCCCATTACACAGATTGTTTGCCTTTCTTATCAGCCATTTTTAAGGCTAGGGTGTTGTGTGACAGGTGTATTTCCATTGGAATAGAATAGAATAGAATAGAATAGAATAGAATAGAATAGAATAGAATAGAAGCAGAAAACCCTACATCACTTCAGATAAATGGTTATCTAACATCTTCTTTAAAACATCCAGTGTTGGAGCATTCATAACTTCTGGAGGCAACTTGATCCACTGATTAATTGTTCTAACTGTCAGGAAATTTCTCCTTAGTTCTAAGTTACTTCTCTCCTTGATTAGTTTCCACCCATTGTTTCTTGTCCTGACCCCAGGTGCTTTGGAGAATAGTTTGACTCCCTCTTATTTGTGGCAACCCCTGAGAAGAGGGAGTCAAATATGGGAAACATCATCAAACTGTGGTGTAGACAAACTCATTCTCTCTCTCTCCCTCTCTCCCTCTCTTTCTCTTTCTCTCTCTCTCTCTCTCTCCCTTCCCTCCCTCCCTTCCTTCTTTCTCTCCCTCTTCCTTCTTCCTCTCTTTTTTAGGAATTCCCAAAGGTTCCTTCGAAACACTCCCTTTCCACATACTGTATGCAGTATAATTTGATCTACATTGTGGTTCTCAGTTTCAGGGGGAAAATGTTACTGCAGGTAGTCCTCCCTTAACTGCCACATTTGGGACCACCAAGTCCATTGCTTGGTGATGTGGTCATTAAGCGAAACATCACGTGAACATAACTTGTGATTTTACTGCCAGCTTCTTCATTGATTTTGCTTCTGAGAAGCTGTGAAGGTCGCAAATGGCAATCATATGACTGCAAGATGCTGCAATGGTGTTAAATGCTTGCCAGTTGTGAAGCATTCAAAGCTCAATCACATGACTGTAGGGATGCTGCAACAATTGCAACTTTTTCAGCACGGCCACAAACAGTTGTCAAACGGATAGTTGTTAAATAGGAAGTACCTGTATTACTTTTAATTGCAAAAATGTTACCCAGTTCTATTTTATGTATTAGCACTACATAGGAATCTAGTCAACTACAGATTAGTCAACACACCATGTTCAATGCATCAGTACTTAGCAGAATATATGTGCCCCACCTCTAATACTTCATAATTTCTATTTGTTGAAGGAAGTAAGGTCCACCCTAGTGTTTTCCAGATGTGTCAGATGACAATTCTAGGAAAGAATAACCACACAAGGCAGAGAGAGTGCCAGGATAGGAAAGAGTGGATTAGTTATTAGCATGTTTCAAAACACACTGCTATTTGGACAGCAAACATACTGCCAAACGATGAGAGGAGTTGACCTTATGTCTCACTTGCTCAGGAGATAAAACAGCATGGATTGTCAAGGGCATTACAGAAAAAAAAAAGCCAATTTATTTTAATTTCAACAAGTTTTCAAATGAAAAGAATACTCGCCTTGTGCAAATAAATAACAACCATCTTGACGTTTCGTGCATCTTGCAAAGTTGTTACCACTCATTCTGGCCTCCTTTCCTACTAACAGGTCCATCCCAGATTGTAATTCGCTACAACCTCTTTTGTCTTTTGTAACATTCTATGGGAGATTATTCTGAAATGTTATCTGTGATGTTTGCAGCTTTACAAGTTTGTTTCCTCCAGCCCTGTTTTTTGCATGCAATTCTTACAATTCTTATTTCGACATTCCTTCCTCCTTTTTAAACAAAGTAGTGGTTAAGGTGCAGGCCTAGAAACCAAGAGACTCTGAGTTCTAATCCCATTTTAGGCTTGAAAAAGTGGCTGAGTGACCAGTCACTTTCTCTCAGCCCAAAGCACTTCTTAGGTTGTTGTTGTCGGGAAACAAAGAGGAGGAAGGAATATTAGATAAGTTTTCCACCTTGAGTTCCTTATAAAGTAATGAAGACAGGATAAAAATCTAACAAAATAAGTAATTCATTTGTGAGAATGATGTCTTTCTAAAGGAGAAGGGGACTGCCTTGTCACATGCTTTACGCTATTGAATTTATTTCATTTTTATCCACTTTATTTTTGTCTACTTTTTGGTTTATTCTTCAATGATGGCATAGCCTAGGAAATTTTTACCTGTCTCACATGTCAGGGCTATGTGGGAAAACATCAGGTAAATCCATCCATGTGACTAACAGGCAATGGCAGCAGAAATCACTAAGCAGCTACACTAGGATAGAAAGGTGGCGGCAACAGGGTGCAAAAGGCAGAGGATCTCGGGGAGAAGAGAGCTGAGACATCCACCTTTCATAATACTGGCACAACCTAGTCAACTACAGAAAGGTAGGAAAGTTATCCATGCCTCTTTGATGTGCTCTTTCCATTGGAAATTTTGAGCTCTATAATACTGGTGACCTTTTTGATGATCTTTCATTTTTTATCTAGAGAAGTGCTGGCAGGATTTTAAAAGCAAATGCAAGCATGCCCATTTTCCTGTTTAATCGGTTTTGCCAAACATCTCCCCAACTCACAATAAAATAGCGCTCACAACTCACAATAAAATGCTTGAAAAAATGAGGGGGGGTCAATCTATTTTCCAAAGCACCAAAAGGCACAACAAGAAACAATGGATGGAAACGAACCAAAGAGAGAAGTAACCTAGGACTAAGGAGAAATTTCCTAAGGGTGAGACCAATCAACCAATGGAATAGCTTGAGTTCAGAAGTTGTGGGTGCTCTATCATTAAAAGCTTTCAAAAAGAGATGAGACAACCATTTGTCTGAAATGATATAGGGTCTCCTGCTGGAGCAGGGAGTTAGACTAGAAGACCTCTGAGTTCCCTTCCAACTTTATTATTCTATGTTCATCTCTATGTTCTAAATTGGGTGCTTCACAGCAGAAGCAATACAGCTGACTGGACCACACATGCATTAAATTCAGGGCCTGTATGATTAAGCTGTACCATTTTTACATCCTGTATCTTTTCCCCCAGGAAGAAACAAGAAGTAGCCAACACTGCAGCAGCTGTAAAAGGTTTTGGGCAGCTCCAGGGAGTATCAGCTGATCACAGAAGTGTTACTTAATACCAGTGGTGGGATTCAAATGATTTAACAACCCTGTTCTCTACCCTAATGATTTCTTCCAACAACCAGTTCACCAAACTGCTCAGAAAGTTAACAACCGGTTCTCCGGAGGTGGTGTGAACTGGTTAATATTCTTTATAATTTAAAAAAAAACAGGTAATAATCTGGGTCAAACAGCTGGATGCATTGTCACCCAAATTCATTTCATTCTATTTTGGAAACAGGGCATCCTTTGTCTTATATTTATCTGCATGATGATAATGGTATGGTGGCCTTAGAATAGCTCCCTAGATGTGCATTCCTGCCTTTCTTTCCAGGATAGGATTCAAGGTAGAGACTTCTCCCCAACCCTATTATAACCCTCCAAGCGGCATCCTTAGGAACAAGACCTACCTCTTTTCGCCTTCGTCCATGTAGGTTTTTAGGTAGAGCCCGAAGTGGTCCGTCCTCAGCTGAATCTTCCCTTGAAAGGCGAGCCGCAGCTCGTAGAGGCTGCCCGCTGTCAGGTTCTCCAGCAGTTTGAGCACCAGGTACTGGTTCCCAGGGGCCGTCCACACCTCCCCCAGCGGGATGCTGCGGGTGGAGTTGGCGGGCGCCTCTTCCAGCGGGCCCCACACCGAAGCGCCCCGGTAAGTCAGCTCGTCGCTGTGCAGGATCACCGCGGAGGTGGCTTCGCGGCACCGCACCGTGATGTTCACCTGTCCCGAGTGCGTGCGGGGCATGGGGAGGCCGGGCGCCAGGTGAGGCCAGAGCAGGAGCGAGTAGTGGATAGGGACGACGTGCCGGGGCAAGCGCTGCTGGTCCCAGGGTCCCGGGGGCCGCGCCGTGGGTTCCGCGCTGGCGTTGGGCCAGGGCGTCGTCGGAACGCCTGGGCTCAGCTGGTCGGATTCTTTCGGTCCCCGCGCGCAACGCCCGTAGAGGATCGCCAGCACCAGGAGCGCCACCAGCAAGGCGGCCAGGAGCAGCGCCAGCAGCAGCGCGCATTTCTTTCCCAGGTAGAAGCCCGAGCGCAGTTTGGCGCTCATGTCGACGCCCGGCTTCCTCTCCGGGGGGGGAAGGGGGGGGGTGTTGGGCCAGCCCAT
>JANHFT010008001.1:46745-67351 GCA_032467955.1 Pseudoxenodon macrops | reverse complement strand
AGCCTCCGGAGGGTAAAAACTACCCAACAGGCAAACCGGAAGTGATGTTGATTTGCCTGCTAGGCCATTTTTCACCCTCCGGGGGATTCAGGAAAGCATCCTGAAGCCTCCGGAGCCTTCAGGGAAGTGTCCTGAAGCCTCCAGAGGGTAAAAAACGACCGAATGGGCAAACCGGAAGTGACTTCAATTTGCCTGCTGGTTTGTTTTAAACCCTCCTGAAGCGTCCGGAGCCTTCAGGGAAGCGTCCTGAAGCCTCCGGAGGGTAAAAAACGGCCCAATGGGCAAACCGGTCACTTCCGGTTTGCCCGTGGGTCATTTTTTACAGGGCAACGCCTTGCATGCCATGAGAAATGGCTCCACGTGCCACCTGTGCCATGCGTGCCATACGTTCGCCATCACTGGCATATAGTAATATATACTTTGCCTTGTATTTATCATGCTTACTGCTAAGTACTATTTGACTGTTCGGATAACATTCCTGACCTGGGAAAGTTTAAATTCTGATACATGGAGGCAGGTGGCAGATGGCATGAATTATCATACCTACCTACTCTTTTGTAGCAACAAGGTGAAAAACAAAGGAACAACAGGTTCCCAGTAAATTCCTCTGGCTGCAATATGTTGAGGTTTTTTTTTGCCAGTGGAACAAGAATATATGCAATTTCAAGTTTTGCTCCATTAGAATCAGGCTGTTTCAAACCATTTCAAATGAGCACTTTTATCTAAGACTGACACCTAAAGCAACATTTCCAATTTGTGTGTGAATATATTATATTTCAAAAAATATTTAAAAGTTTTAAGGTTATTAGACTATTTCTTTTATGTATATTTTTAAAAATATGTTATTTTTTGTGTTTGTTTGTGTGTTTGTTTGTTTGTTTATTAAATTTATTTGTCACCTATTTTGCCTCAAGGTGACTCTAGGAAACTTACAGCATCAAAAGCCATAAAACTCTAACAATAAAAATACAAACTTATAATTAAAAAAATACAAACTTATAATTAAAAAAATACAAACTTATAATTAAAAAAATACAAACTTATATTTAAAAGATGAGTGAGGAGGGGACAAGACTTACAGAAGAGGAGATGGAATCTATGATTAGTCCCTCCACCACTCCAGCATGGTACTTCCCACTTGGAACCCCAGGCCAACTGGTAGAGCCAAGTCTTCGGCAGTGGTGAAATCTACTTACCTTCCCTACCAGTTCAGAAGCGCATGAATTGCGTGCGTACCTATGTCACACGCACTTTTTCACCAGAAGGCTTTGCGCATGTGCAGATGGCAAAAAAAAAAACCAGGAAATGGTGACGCTCGGGCGGGTGGGCAGAGCCTCATGCTATGGGTGCCACGGGTTCTCTGAACCAATGGCAGCCACCGCTACCTACTCATCCGAACCGGACCGAGTAGGTAGCATTTCACCACTGGTCTTCAGGCTCTTAAGGAAGGTCAGAAGGGTGAGAGCCAATCTCATCTCAGTGGGCAAGATGTTCCCAAGGGCCGCTCTTTAAAGTCAGCAACTGCTATCAAAGTTTTCAACAAAGTGCCAAATCTAAACACTAGGCCAAAAAATGAAGACAATATAGATTCACACTAAAATTCATGAAGAATGGATTCTTTAAGCATCTCTGATTTATACACTATATAACGACATATTTTCTAAATTTATAGCTTTCTCCATTTTGTATCATGTAGTCTAATTATTTTTCTTATAATCTCAGTTTTCTTCTTTCCTGGTATTAAAAGATGTACCCAGATACAGGCTGTCAGATATTTAAGATTAATTTTATTGTTATTTTTAGATGTGCTGTTACTTGCAAACCCTGTTGCCAACTAAAACTTGCAAACAGCACAATGACAATCAAAACTATGTCTAATTAATCAAAGAAAATAGCAAGTTAATAAAAGAGCAAGATAAAAACTGCTGACCTTGGTGCCATGGTGGCGCACTGGTTAGAATGCAGTACTGCTCATTCCAGGAGTTCGATTCTGACCGGCTCTAGGTTAACTCAGTCTTCCATCTTTCCGAGGTTAGTAAAATGAGGACCCAGATTGTTGGGAGAAATATAAACTGTTCATAAAGCACTATGGAGCACCTTGCCTGTTTCAAGGCTCTAGCATAAGCCACTCTGTTCTGCAATATGTTTATCATTGTTACAGTTATAACATGATTTGTAGTGCACTAGAAAACTTCAGATTAGACCAACACTTTTTAAGGGTGTAATAGTTTGGGTTTAGAGGTCTTTTCTTGGCCTTAGAACAGCTCAATCATCAGAAATGTCCTGAAACTTCCTGAAAAATCACCAAAGAGGGTGCTAGTCATCAAAAGATACTGAGAGGATAAACGTGCTAGACTGGTCAAGCAGGCTGCTTCTATGCAAAGAAAAGGTACATAGGTGGCAGGCCATGTATGGCTTTATAAGTAAAATCCAGCTCCTAGTTGCACCCAGAAACTAATAACCAACGCAGTGATAGTAGAACAGGTATGGTATATATCTAGTGATTCTGATACACTAATAAAAGTAGCCTCTGCATTTTAGAGCAACCACACACTTTTTGACTTACATACAAAGGCAACCCTTTATAAAATGCATTGCATCATTCCAAATGGGTGGTTATAACTGCAAAAATCACCATAGCTAAGATGTTACACTCCAGTCGGAAGTAGGCAAAAAACTCTCACCATCAAAGACTTTTCCCTGCCTATGTAGTGGAAGTCATGAGTTTAGGTGTACCTCTGTCCTCCAACTGTTATTCCATCTTGCTTGGGCTCAGCTTCAGCCTGTTGGCGCACATTTAACAGAGGCCAAACTAAGAGGTAACAATTGCAAAAAGAATTCATTTTTTCAGTAAGAAAATGTGTTCCTGTTTCGTAAGAGTCTGGCAGGCATATCTAGTTGGAGAATGAATCCCAGTTGGAAGAACAGTGGAGTCCCTTAAATATTCCTTTCAATAACAACCTGTTTTTAGCAATTCTATAAGTTACAGAAAATAAAATTAAAACTAAAATGACCCAAGCATGACCCTTCTAAACTAAGACTATGCAGCCATCACCCTCCTCAACTCTTCCCATTTACGCTATTGATTGCAATGCAGATGTAAGCAAAAGGGGATTTGTCTAAGCTCTAAGGCAATGTTGTCAGAGCTCAGAACTCTTTCTGGGCTCTTCTTTTGATTAATCAGTCATGTCATGAGTTTGTCAATGATGGATCTACTCTTCCTTGAAATATCTTTGTTAACAAGACAAGAGAACTGAACATTGTTTTGAACACCCATTTATTTCTTTACGTCCTCCAGTTTTTCCAGAACAGAATTACCTGGTTTAGTAATACTTTTGCTTCAGAGCAGAAATCTTTTATAAAATGAGTTTGATCTGGGATGTGCTCTTGTTCGGCATTGCTCTGCCCCTCTTTTTATCTCAGCTCATAGCTTAGAAGAAATGCAGGTCTTCCTTTCCTTCCAATTGTGACAGAATCCATGTAGCATTGACTTTCTAGGACCCGAACTCTTCCTGAAAGCGAAAAGAGGAAAGGTGATTTTCCTCTCTAATCTCTTTTTCCCAATTCTCAACATTCTAGTAATCGCTTAGTTAAATTATTCCTGTGCAAATGATGGTCCCCTGAATATACATGTGTGAATGCTGTTCCTCAAAAAACTTTCTTTCCTTCTTGAGTATGGCAAGTAACCTTCAAGAATCAAACTTTCTTAATTAAGAATTTTTAGTTTTTATTTCTGCCTTCCAGGGGTGGGTTGTAAATCGTTTTGCTGCTGGTTTGCTCAGGGTTGCGCCTCACGCACACGTGCAAATCGCATGCATCCACGCACACCAATAAAAAATAGCTTCTCGCATGCGCAGAAGCAAACATTCAAAATGGCGGCGCCCACAGAGACACTGAAGGAACCGGCTCCGTGACATCATCACCGAGTTACTAGCGACTCTAAAGAACCAGTTAGAACCAATAGGAAACCACCTCTGCTGCCTTCTCTTATACCTGAACCCTATACAAAGTGAATCATTTTGTATAGTGAACTTTCTGCTTTTCTCCCGTTAAAACAAAGTTGCTGCTCTGTACTTCTGATATATAAATCAAGGTCAACTCTATAATTTTTCCATTTGCTTGTTTACATTTAACTATTGCAGATTCTAGCATTTAGTTCTGTGGCTGTTGCTTGTAATTAACTCACTGGGCTTTTCCTTAGATTAACTATCCAGATGATGATAGTTGTGGTTGATTGTCAGAAACAAAATGGGAAAGTATTTTCCTTCTTGTCTATTTAGATCTTTCAGTCCCATTTCATACCAAGAACAGTGAGATTAGAAGACCACACTTGGAATAGTGCATCCAGTTTTGGTCAGAAGTATAAAAACAAAATTAAAATCAGTAATCAGGCAAACGAAATTATTAACAAATACGTGAGACCAACAATATGAAGGCAATCAAAAAAATAAACAATTGACACTCTGAGAGGAATTTAGCACAAATAATATTAGCTTTCAATATGATTTATGCTATATTTCCTCCCAATTGTCAGGTTACAAATCAATTATATAAAAGTATTAATAATCCATGAGAATTGAGTACATTGTACATTGAGTATATTGTTAAGTTAAATGAAAACAAATGTAAACAAGCAAATGGAAAAATTATAGATTTGACCTTGATTTATATATCTAAATTCTTCCAAACAAAGAAAAATTTAAAAACAAAGTTCTGGAGGTCCTTAATAAGTGTGATAAGCAATAAAATATTGATTACATCACAATATGATGCTATTCATCACTATCACTATTAGATAGCACCATCTTAGATTATAAAATTAGGGGAGGGGGTATTCACATATTCGATAATTTTTCCTAAAGGGGAAATTTTAATTATGTTTTCACAGTAATTCTGCCAACTTATTTTGCATCACAATATATGGTTTTTTAATATGAAAATCTTTGAAAAATTAGCTTTCAGATTATTGAAAGATAACAAATTGTATTACATGCAAATTATTCCCACTGTCCTCCCAATACTGCTGGAATTTTCTATATGAATAATAACTGATACTTCACTCCTTAAAAAGTTTAAAATATTGCATACTTTTTGGTTCTCACTTTTCATCTTGACAACAGTCTCTTGTTTGATTGTATTATTAGCCTCCTATCATTATGACAAAATAATTTTATTACAGCAACAAAACCTTCTGCATTTCTGTCACTGTTAAGACAGATATTTACTAAGACAAAAAATACATCATATATAAATATCCTCAGGGTTATCCCATTTGTGAACGCAAGAAACAAAAATCTGTCTTAAATAACAATTGTTATTTGACAGTTAAATATAAATATTATATTTATATTAAAATAGTTAGCAAAGAATATCCCACTGCCATAAAAGTCCTCCTCAATTTAAAATCTAAATTTATAGAAGTATTTGTTTAGTTATGCTTTATTTGTATAATGTATAGGCTGCCCATCCCCCAACGCCTCTGAGCAATTTACAATTAAATATATTAATTTGACTAGAATAGTAATGCCTCCCTTTAACTTTTCCAAAAATCTTAAATATGGATTATTTACTTTATGCTCATGCATATTCAATGCTATTTTTGATCTGAATAATTTATCGAAATAACAGTGAATTTAAACTTTAAAAGTTGTTTAACAGCAGGCAGATTTCTGCTAATTTCTGTTATTAAACATCACATACTGCTTTCAGATAAAATTTTATTTATTCTTTAGCAACTGTCAACTATTTTATGATATAGTTCATAAGGTCATTTCCCTTTATTATTATTTGACAATAAAGGTACAGAAAAATACAGATTTTTCTCCACAGAGATAGGCAATTCTGGAGAAAGGTTCACCTCTTAAATTGCTGTTTATCACAAAATTCTTTAAACACTCCAGATTGGTTCCTGCCAAGAACCTAAAACAGACTTGGAAAACTCTTAATTCGCCAACCTCAGCATGACTCCCTCAATCAAGTGTGGCCTTCCTGACTCATGTAATAATCTTCATAATTTTGCCTGTGTAGATCATCTTAGCTTTGTGCAAATCACTCAGAATTGCATTTCACAAAGTGAACAATTGCATTCTTTCACAGTCTTAGCATGGCTATGGCCAAGACTGTGAATGTAGGCAGTAATCCAGCATTTTCAGTACACACAAATATATTCTTAAAAAGAAGTGAGTCATGGTGGCCTCATCTTTCAATAGCAAACATATGGACCTTTTTCTGTGTATCCTAAACATAAAATACTTGTGTAAGGAAAAACAACAGTGACTGCCCAAGTCACCTGTGAGCTTTATGGTGGCATTTCTCCATACTAGTTTAACAACTTACCACTGCTACTTAATTGGACTGTCTGGTTGGCATGTATCTAGCAGAAGCAATCAGCCACATTTTCACAAAATCAACTTTCAGTGCATTAATGTTGAACTAGATATCAAATCCAATACCTTTGAGTGGTGAAACACAGTGGCTATCATGTTTCTAGGAGTAGAAGCTCAGCAGTATCAAGAAGAGGACTCCAAGTTCCATATCATTCCAATCCAAACAAATCTCAATACACCTTTCTTTTTATAATTCAGGTTGAGATCATAGTACATTGTTGGAAAGCTCAAATCTCAAATGAGATCAAATCATTCAATCCTAATGGAAATCAACTGTGACTATTTTTGGAAGGATAGATACTGAAGTTGAAGCTCAAATACTTTGGCCATCAAATGAGAAGGTAGGAATCACTGGGGGGGAAACTGGTGTTGGGAAAGATTAAAGGGGATGGCAGAGGGTGCGATGGTTAGATAGTGTCATTGATGCAATGAACATGAATGTGGACAAACGTTAGGTGACAATGGAGGACAGGAAGACCTGGCATGCTATGGTTCATGGGGTCTCAAAGAGTCAGACATGATTTAGCAATTGAACAAAAACAATTGGAAGCTCAAACTCAGGGAATAACTCTTTCATAATATTTGAATGTTCTCAGCTGATCAAGAGTCTCAAAAAAGGAAATAGTGTCTTAATGCCTAAAGCCAGTAGGTGGCAATAATCATGCTAAAAATCTGGCCATACCCACTTTCTTAATCCTCAGTTGATCACTGAATCTGGAGGAATAGCATTCTTGACAATGAGCTCTCCAAGGTCCTAATACTGCCTTGTTCCACCAAAGAACAGATCAAGACATTCCTCCCCTGCCCGTCTTTCTAATCCAGCATCAAGTGACTTTTCCACTTTTGGTGACTATCTATTCTATAGCTTTGAATGTTTATTTACAATAGAATAAATAGGCAATTCTGAGCATTGTTATAACCAATTTAAAAGATATACATTTGAAACTGATTTGGTCCTTTTAAATTAAAGTACACCTCAAATTCACTGTCCACCTTGTACATTAAGTTACTAAAAAAAATATGTTTCTATTTCATACAATAATTTTCCTTCCTAAAAGAATATAAAATCTGCAACTCACCAACCTAGAGAAATTCTCCAATTCACGTCTCACTCATGTCACTGATGCCATCCAATTCGTCCCATGTGCTAAAATGCAACTTTGGTAGATGTTTCTTAAAAGCTCAAACAAACTTTTAACTTACAACCTTGATAAATGTTTGATTTCCACCTCAAAAAAAGTAACCTTCTACCAAACTACTAAAATCCCAACTCTATTCTCCCCATGCCCCCCCAAAATCACAACAGCTATCAAATCTCTGAGATGATGAAGAAAGCCCTAGACAACCTCTGCATTTCTAAGAGTGCCATGATGAAAACCATGTCACCTGTCTGCTTTGTATGTATATATTTGGATGTCGCCTGCATATACAAAAAAGTACAAAGTTAGCTTTGCGATGGCACAGGGCTGTTGTCATCCTATTGACAAAAGCATTCAAATCCTCCAGATGCCTGCACGTATGGAGTCTATATGGCTTCAATACAGTTGTGAAGATCTTTGACAAAGGATCACAGGAAATACTTCTTGAAGGCATCTCATTAAACAAGTCTTCACCCTCATTTTTCTATGAGAAGCAACCACTATGCTTTGCCATACCTGTTCATAGCCTTTCCCAGACTCCTCTAGCATTGCCATATCTGGAAAATATTTTGACAAAGGGCCAGAAGATGATAACAATACTCTGCAAAGTGAAACAAAGCATCTCATCATGGATTGTACGCAAAGCCTCATCACTGCGGTGAATCAAATGTGTCTCACACAAAGCAGAGGGTTCAGGAAACATTATCAGAAATAAAGATGAAACTGGAGCTGCATGGTCTGCTTCATACTGAGCGTGGATTTCCCGTTATCATTCTTTCTCAAAATGCCAAGTGGGTTAAGGAACCAATACTTGACCAAAAAGATACTGTTCTCAAAAGAACTTTAAAAGAATAGTTCATACTATTCAATAGTTTTTTGTTTCTTTGTTTGTTTCCCATAGCAGGCATTAGTGATTATGTATTAACCCAGCACATATAATTTTCACTGTTGTATACTATGAACTTCAAAGAACTTTCTGCCTATCTTACTTATGTATAGAACACAACATTCATTAATACCAGAGGTGGGTTCCTACCAGTTCGGACCGGTTCTATAGAGTAGGTAGTGAAATCACAGAACCGGTTCTGGTCCGTTTTTAAAAAAAATTTGGGGGGGGATTTTCCCCGGGTTTTTTTCTTCTGTATATGTGCAGAAACCGAGTTTCCGGCACTGTGCATGTGTCAGCATCTTGTTTTTGCCCTTTTTCTGTAATTTTTGTAATTTATTTGTACTGTGCACGCGCATGCATGCATGCAAAGCAAGCAAGCACCCACAAGGCACGCCCACGCAGCACGGGAGGAAGCGAACTGGCAGTGAGGTAAGTTAGAACCCACCCCTGATTAATACCTATTATTCACATCTGATCTCTCTGTCAATCTTGTCATTTATGCCTATATATTACTGAGAAGGCTACAGTAGTACTGAGCAAGAGTCGTCAGAGTCCTGAATATTATTTTTTCAACTCTATCACAATCTTAGAGAACTAATAAGCAAACCAAGAAAACAGTTTACATTTAACATAGACAGGTGAGGCTTGCTATTGAGGGATTCAGCTTTGCAGTTGAGAAAGAAAATATTTCCATGACTTCTTACCTGCAGGTTAGACAACAGAGGGACAAGCAACAGGAATAACTAGACTAAAACCTTAGTGGTTGTCTGTGAAATCTCCTGTTTTTCTCAAAATGATATTGAATCCTTTCCTGCTACTACCTATCTGCAAAAGGTGCTAATGCATACAAGCATCCTATAGAACAGGTGTCAAACTCGCATCGTCACAGCATCATCACGTGACGTATCACAACTTTTTCCCCTTCGCTAAACCAGGCGTGGGCATGGCCAGCACATGATGCATCCGGCCCACAGCCACGAATTTGACAGCTCTGGCATAGAGGATTAAATGACTTACTGAGTTCCTTCTAGATGGGCTGATCCACATGTACAGTATTTGTGGAATAATTGCAAACCACAGCAAAAAAAGCCACAATCTCCATGTTTGAAATGCAGAGAAGTAACTGGAATTCTAGTGAAGGTACTCTCTCTTTTCATGGAATCTGCTATGACACCTCTCACATTACCTGTATGTTATTAAGAAATCAGTGATGTGAGATAAAACATTTAAGCCAAATTTGTCTCATACTTTTCTCAGCCCAGAAATCATTTAGTTACACAATAGGAGACCAATTGCTCACTAATTCTCTACTGGATCTATGATGGAGAAGAAAATGTGGTTTGAGTAAAGATGCAACTCCAGAAGCATGTGGCATAGTGGTTAGAATGCAGCACTGCAGGATAACTCATTGCTCACTCCAGGAGTTCAATTCTGACCAGCTGAAGGTTGACTCAGCCTTCTACCCTTTCAAGGTTGGTAAAAAATGAGGACTCAGATTGTTGGGGGCAATATGCTGACTCTGTAAACCACTTAGAGAGGACTATAAGGCACTATGAAGTGTTATATAAGACTAAGTGCTATTGCTATTTTTTGCATCTTTTCTCTGATGGACCATTAAGGGCATGGGGAGAAAGGATACTTGGGAAGGGATTCTGTTGTTTTCCTCTTTGTTTCTGCTCTGCTTTTCCCAGTTGGAAGACTTTTAGACTTTCACATTCAGTCTGTTTCTGCAGGAAAAATAAAAATCAGAAGAACCTCTGTACGTTCGATCCTAAGCAACAGAATGAAGTTTAATGGAGACAAATGGAAAAGTTATTCGCTTGGAAACATAAATCAAATGCCCTGGCACAGAATAGAGAATGACTGGCTTGGCAGCTAAAAAGGGGCTTGAAGTAGAATTTGATTGCAAAATAGATATGAGACAGCAGTATGATATGACTTAAAAAATAATAATCAATTTTAGTCTGCAGCAACAATATAGTTTCCAAATCATAGGAAGTAATTGTTTGACTTGATTCTGTGTTGATGAGGTCCCATTTCTAGAATTCTGCCATATTTTAACAAGAATCCTTTAAGAAGGATGCAGAAAAATAATAGCTTTGGAGAAAAGCAACAAGAATGATCAGGGGACTAGAAAATAAATCCAATGAAAAGGAATTGAAAATTGATGGGTAAATTTAGCCTTCAGGGGGGAAAATGCCTGAGGCACTATGATAGTGCTCTTTAAATGCCTGAAAGAACATCACAAAGAAGGAGGTCAAATCCTGCTCTGTATAACTCCAAAATGCTGGATGGAGAATAATGGAAGTAAGTACAGAAAAGCAGGATGTGTTGAATATAAGGAACAACTTCCCAAGAGTAAGAGCAGTTCAACAGTAGAACCAATTATCCAGGGGGGAAATGTGGATTCCCCTTTACTGAATGTTCAAAAAAGAGGTTAGATAGATGTTAGAGATGGTTTAATTTCAGTTCCTGCAATGAGAAACTGTGTTGCTGGACTCAGTGAACAGTTCCTTCCAATTCTATGATTCCAACTGAAGAGAATATATACCGGTAGTTTAGAATTGAATTATGGAATTATTGGTGCTTTCTGGGCCTAGTTGTTTGTTTGCAGATGTTTGCAGATCTAGCACCATCAGTGCTAACAAGCATGGGGTCTGGCCTCCATTTATATTCAGTAGCTCGCCTTGCCAGTGTTGTTAGCCGTGTGGATTTCCCCTTGGTAGATGCTTGATTAGTGTATTGTTTTCTGCTTGTTTGCCTGGTGTTTATCCATGTTTATCTTGGTGTTGGCTGCTGGAAGGTATGTGATCTCATCTTTATTCTTTCTTAGCTTTTTGTTATTTCTTTTGAATGATGTGTAAATATAGTTTATTTCTATGTGTTTCTTGATGGCTGATTTGTCTAAATGCTAAAGCTTCCCAGAATTCCCTAGTGGTTTTTTTTTTAAATTTAGCTTGGTTTAAGATGCTCAGTTTCCCAGTTGAAGCTACGGTTGAATCTGCCTGTGTGATGTGAGATGTCATCATGTCTTCTGACTGCTACGTGGTGTCCATGGATGTGCTCTGCTAGTCTTCTGTCTATGCTACAAAGCGGCTGTTAATAGTCCTTACAGTATCATCTACAAAGTTATCTACCACAAAGCAAGAGTCACTGTTATGTGATTTCTCACTTAGTGACCAATTGTAGTCACTAAATTGCTATTGTTCATTTTTGGTTGCACTGCAACAGGCATTTTCAATTTTGCTTCCGTTTCCTACTATCATTGCTTCCTTCCCTAACTTTTCAGGCTACAGCAAAAATTCTTAAGTAAGTAATGCATCCCAATTTTGCCCTACAGTGAATTTCTCTGGGTAGAAGCTTTCTAAACATATGGAGTAAGAGGGAGGCTTTCCTCCTTTACTACCTGCAGCCCTTCAGAACAGCCTGGTGCAGATTTTGAAGGGAAATACAAGTAGTCTTTGCTTAATTACCATTGGGAACTGGAAATAAATGTGTTTAGTAAAGTTACTAAACAAGTAACTTTAATAAAGTAAAATTAAGAGAAATAATGAAACTGCTTACAATCTTACTTCAGCTTTTCTTTGCTTTTATAGACATGCAAAGGTTGGAAAAGTGAGGAATGGCTGCAAAGTGACTTTTTCATCAGCGTCGTAGCTATGAAAGGTAGGTAAATGAGGCCATTGCTAAACAAGGATTACTGTGGCAGCCAAAATAAAAAGAACCTTTTGCTCCAGGGTAGAATTTCTCAATCTTAGCAACATTAAGATGTATGGACTTCAACTCCCCCCAAATTTCCTCAGCCAGCCAAATCACAAGGTGGTTTAACCACTCTTAATTAATTTGGGCTAATCACAGATGTACAGTATATGATATGTGTGTCAGCTTACATTTATAGATTCTGAAGTGAATTCCAAGATCCACTATTCCACTTTTTTTTTAAAAACCCCACAAATCAATATTGGTTAAAAGGATATCATTCAAGGGCTAAAATTTCATGAAAGAAAGCTGCATTTCCAGTATTTCAAGGCTAGAGGTTTAATAAAGTCTGCATTGCATTTGAATCTTCTGGGTTTTGCCTGGAAATGTTGGTTGTTTGGAGCTTATTATTATAGGAAATTTCTATACTCTTCAGCCAAGTGTCAATGATAGAAAATCTATTTTGTCATTGGGCAGCAATAGTTAAAAAAAAAATTTGGCTTTGCTTTTCTAAACAAAATAGAAACCAACACTGATCTTGCAGTCTTAATTCTGGCTTATTTCATCAAGTTTAATAAAGAATATCTCAATCGTTAATTTGTGATGAGAACTACATGTTTTTAGAAGAAGCTGCTGCTTCTCCAGCTTGTTGATTATTCATAACAACTTCACCACATCAAAAAGCTTTCTAGAAGAAAATATTGCTATATGTCACTGTTTCACAGTAGAACAATGGTAGAAATTATATATGAAAACTAAGTTATTCAAGGTAAGTAACAATTATCAAATGCATTAAAAAGATCACAGAGACACTAATGAATTATTGGATGTTACTGTTCAATGTTTTCTTTGCATCTCAAAATCATTTTAAAGAATATTCTATAAACTATACCTTTTAGGGGTCTTTTTCCTTCACCTGAAGTGTTTAAAATTCAAGTAGACAGTAGCAATTTTCTTTTAATCTAAGCAAACTGATGTGTCAAAGGCAATCAGAATACCAAAGCTATCTCCAGAGAATCCTAATAATCTTGATGAATAGCTGTGCTCTCTGGAAAACTCATCCACTGAACTCTTGACATCGAATGTCACAAATACTTACAGTTGTGATAGGTAGAGCAGCACAGGTCTCATACGCATAATCTGTAAGACTCACTATATATTTAAAAAAAATAGAAAGATTTGCAAGAGTTCTGCACCAATCCATCATCATCTTGTTTGGAGAATTCTTGCCAGCATGTTTTGTGAAATGAAGATGCAGAAATGTTAGTTTATTTTTCCATGCCTTATTATGAGTGTGTCCAAAACATGTTTTTCTGCACTGCACAAGTAGCGGTAAAAAACAAACAAACAAACAAACCCTTGGTTATGTGGAAAGAACACACATTTTAGAACTAACATCTATTATCTGGAAAGCTAAATCACAATAACCAGAGAAAGAAACCTGGTGTTATTAGGTTAATTTCATGCACCCAAGATGTCAGATCCTATCCTCTCAACATGCACATCATGGTTTTTCTTGAGCCAAAAAGCTTATATGATGGTACCCTATTTACACATTTGTAGTGTCCAAAAATACATGTAACCTAATTCAAAGGGTTTTGTACATATTCCCCAACCATGCAAATTAGCTGATTACTGAAATGTATTTATAATTATGTAACGTGTTATTCAATTAATACATCATTTTTCTTCATTCATGTTTTTACTACTGGTCCCTTAATCGATTTAAAATTTTCTTACATTGAATTCTTATTCAGCCTTTTGCCATTTGTTTTACATTCTTTTAGTTCTTTAAACTGCGAATTAATTTTTCTTCTATTTTGGGTTGTTTTATTCACCGGGTGTTCCAAAGTTGGTTTTTCAAAAGGCAATCTTGGACTTTCTTGGGGTGTGTTTTTTTCCCCCTTGAAAATGTTTTATTTCTCATCCCAGAAATTTCTTCAGTTCAGAACTTTTTCAAGGAAAAAAATCAAGAAAGTCCAGTTGAAAAGCACCTTTGGGACAACCCTATCCTGGATGATTGAGAATCTCCATAGATATTTACTCGTCAGATATTTTTCAAACTTCTTGCTTCAAAGATTTCTCTTAACTGTAAAATAATTGTAAATCCAAAGGTGATTAGAAAATGAAGTTGAATGAGCCAGTGTTCTTAAAGGCTTCCCTGTGGTTGAGAGCTTGGTGGCTTCCCTTGTCTCCTGGTGCTCAGGCCAGTAGGATGAGCCCTTTCCCGCTATTTCTCATGAAGAGAAGCCATCCAGAGCACAAGTGGACAATTTTTCATCCTCTCCTTATCAAGAAAGATTCCACTGGACCAAAATTGCTGCAAATCCATTGGATATTGGCCCAGCGGCATCTCTGCTCTTTTCAGAGACATCTAACTCATCATTTCCCTCATACATAAAGACTTCAAAATTTACAATTCTCATTATCTAAGTTGAGCCAGAGAAGCAGTCAATAGTTCCTTCAATTACTCACCAGAGTTCTAATAAGACCCTTTCAATATAGATAGCTTCTATCACTGCAGATTAGTATTATAGATTAGAGAAGGTAAAATCATTTACAATTAAGAATATAGTAAGATATCCTAGTCTAGAAGATAGCAATTTGTGAACCCCAGATCACATCCTATTGATTGAAGTTGGTGCAGTTTACTCCAGATTTTGATAAATTATTGGGAGAAAAAAAATTGCCTATTTGATCTTTAAACCCCTTCCATTTTCCATCCACTCTTGAAGAATGTCATTAAATCAATAAGGTGTGTCCTTTGCTTCCTTTGGAAGCAAAATAAACAAAATTCCATTAAATAAATGAACTACAAAAGATTTGACTGACTTCTCTTGGACCAAATTTAAGTTTCAATCTTTGTGTGTGTGAGAGAGAGGGAGGAAGGGAGAGAGAGAGAGAGAGAGAGAGAGAGAGAGAGAGAGAGAGAGAGAGAGAGAGAGAGAGAGAGAGAGAGATGCCCTTTTAAAATGGTTGAACAAAATATTTATCAGCACAAAGCTAGTAGAATGTTTAAAAAAACAAAAGATGACTTTCTCAACCATCTAAGTAAGGTTTGGCTTTTAAATGCCAAGCATAAGAAAATATTCATTTCACAAAGGATAAAATGGTGACACTCAAGCACCTATCCCTCCATCAAAAACCAAGAAAGACATCTCAAAAAGTAAACTAGCTAACCTACACACCTACACACAATAGCCCAGATTGTTTTATACTGTAACTGTTTACCACTACCTACTTTAGCCCACGTTACGATCTAACTACACTGATTCAAAGGGCACATCCAAAATAAATGACTGAATTACATCCACCTAAATAATTTCACACTTTTTAAATTTTCTAGGGATGCATCTGGGAACTGCAGAGACTCTGGATGACAGAATTTCATACTGCATCATGCCACGATCATAATAATCAATCTAGATATCAAAATTAAGAGGAAAAAGTGGCGTGGGGCTCATTAAGTAAAATTTCAATTAGCATAATGTGGTTCAGGGCTCCAATACTAAATCTCAGCTATTTAGATAGATGTAAAAAGGTATTTTCAGTTGTGGCCCCAATTTTTTGAATCCTCCTGAGGGCTAAAATGGTTTCTAACTTACAAGAATTCCAAAACGCACCAAATCAATCATGTTTCAATGAGCATTGGCCATTATATTAACTCACAGGTGTCAAACCTGATCGCGTCACGTGACGTATCGTGATATTTTTTGCCTTTGCGGAGCCAGGGTGGGTGAAGCCTGCGCATGACGCATCTGGCCCACAGGTCACCAGTTTGACAGGCCTGTATTATCTGAACAGGGGCTTTCATGTATTTGTTTATAGTATTTATTTTTATTATGCATGTATGTTTTAGTGCACTTCTTTGTGGAGTGTTATACCCACCCATTTTACATCGATGGTGAACTATAAATATTGTAAAATTGAATGAATAAATAAAACAGGGAAAGTGTATCAAACCTGTTCTGCCATATAACCCATTCACATTTTCTTGGTTAATGAAGTAAATGTTTATAATGTAGCACATAAAACACTGATAAACACTAGTATTGATAAACACAACTGACCAATGGTAATTTACAAATAAAATATTTCACTTTAATGAATATTTTTCTCAAATTTCAGGCACCAGAAAATGACTCCTTCCCCAATAAAGGGAAATATTCCTTTAAAATAAATATACATGTTTTCAAAGGTCATGAAATTGTAAATAGTTCAGTTGTGGCTATGTTGTGCATTTGAAATGTGCAATACAGGTTTTTTTTTATTTCCAGAAATTTATTTATTTATTTTTTGCCAATAAACCTTTTAAATGTTTAGATATTAAATAACTAGAAAAATAAAAAAAGTATTTAAACTGAGCAGGAAAAAATAAATCACATTTGCTATTTTGCTCTGTAATTTTGTTCAATGTCCCCTGAAGAAAAAAATAAATATATGTCACTTTTTTGCATGCAAGAAAATACATGGTCCAAAGTATACAATATTTCTAACATGCTCAGTATTTATGTCATCTTACAGCAATAAACAAACAAGCCCTTGGAAGTTAAAGACAGTGATTCTCAGATCTCACACTAATCATGGAGCAGAATACCATCTCTTTGCCTATATAACTAGTGATACAGTGCTCAACCGCAACCCTTACTAATGGCAAACTTAGGGTGGAAAGGTAAACACATTTCACAACTGTTACAACTAGAACAGCTTCAGAGTGTTCCAATAAAAAACACAGGTTAGAGGGATGGACTGGGATATATGCCGTGTTTAATGGAGAAATACCATTTAAAAACTGAGTCTCAGAATGATGTGTAAAAATGCTTAACCGCATAGACGAAGGAGACGCCCTCTATATCTTTTGCAACTTGTAAAAACCAATGCTACCTATGGACTGCAAACCAAGACTTCTTCCTAACTGCCACCATCTCCCTCCCGCTGACAGGTTGCTCAATTATTTTTGCCACGAGGAATTGCGCATCAGCAATCAGAGACGTTGTCCCGCTTCATTATGCCATTGTATACCCATAGCTTCCACAATGCAAAGCCACAAGAAGTCTGTCCTTAAGGATTTCTTTCTTGGGATATTCAGGCAACTTCAGCATATTGATACTGAAACAGAAAAAAAAGAAGAAGAATTCCCCATTAAAACATGCCATCTGAAAGGAGAAATTTGTTTTGCATGAGGTAATTAATGTGACACCACACTTTCAAATCAGCATCCAAATTCCTTCTCGCCTGAAATAAAGTATAAAAGAACGAATGCACTGCATTGCAGTCCCCTTTAGTATTCCAATGCTATCTAGCCAAACCAAAAAAAAAAAAACTTTTACGAAATGAAAAAGCAACAGAGCTATTTTAAATGAAGGATCCCTTAGTGATTCTGTACTACTGCCTATTAATTCTCTATTGCAAGAGGTACATTTTTCCCAACAAAATGGCAGACATAATTTAAATACCTATAATTTTTGATAAGAATCTATTCTACATGAAAATAACCAGAAGCGACTATTTTATTAAGTTATGCAAGAGGGTACCTAGGCAAATAAATTCTTATCTGGCACCCCCACCCCAAAAAAGGAAAAGATTCTGTCTTTAATGTATTTCAATATAACCTACCATGTACTTGATGTGGGTAGCAGATTTGGTGTATATGGCACAGCAGCGATCGTAAAATTTTGCAATCCACTCCCACCCATTATATGGGCAAATCCACCATGGGGTACTCTAGAACTGAAAAACATTGATGATAAGAAAAACTACAAGCATCCTTAATACACAAACCCTGCAATGACTTTTTAGAGAAGATCTAGAACTGATAACAAGCTGAACTGATTTTTTTTTTAAATTTGCAACACTGTTCCAGTTTTCCCTCAAAGCTTTCACTGGAAGACCCACAGAATAGAGGTGTTACATACTTTCATCAGCTGTTCAAAGGGGAGAAGGGAAAATATACAAGATTATTATTTCTATTATTATCCCTATGTTCTTTATTACATTTAGGTTAAATACAGATTTTTTTATTCCACTATAGCAATGACATTTTCAGTTGTAAGTCATCTTCTAAGCAGTATATCTACATTTTTATGCAACTAACATTTTCATTTTGGCAATTAAGCTGTTGAAGTATGTGAATGTGAAGCTAACCATTGCAAACCAACACTAAAAATGCACTTGTATGCTGCAAGGTGAAATAGTAACTAAAAAGCCATATATAAATTCTTTATTTATAACAGAAATAAATTAAGATTTCTACATTTCTGATATAAAGAGTAACTGCTTAAAGTTCCAACTTCTTATAAGTAATTATAGAACAAAAGTAATGGCTTTAGGGTAAAAAATGAAGTTGCCTTCCTTTTAATATTAATATTGCTTTGTGAAATAGTGTCCTTTGCAGAGCTGTATTTCAATACATAACACTCTAAATAACAATATTAGACATTGGTTTTGCTTCGGAAATGTTTTATCTTAATTGGGCCAGAAATACCACAGCAAAGAAAAATCCTTCATTAAGTATTTTACAAGCTTCTATTTAAAAGGCTTAAAAGTAACAATGTCATGTTCATATTTCTTCAGAATACAGACAAATTTGGGATTTTATTGAGCCAACCTGAATTTCTGCAAAAGTCCAGCCTTCTTCCAGAGGAGGCATTTCTAGATTTCAGATTTCGACAATTTTTAGTGGAGCAGGAAGAATGAGAGAAAGGAGCCATAAAAATTGGATTTCCTATCTTGTATAGCCATTGATAGAAACAACTCAACATGTCCACACTACTTTTTCAAAAGTCAGGTAATCACTTTCCCATTTCACATCAGAAGTACGGCATAAAAACCTATGTAATTAATGATCTTATTGATTTTCCAAAAGCTTTTTTCTTATCTCATCTATTCTGCTTTTAACATTTCAGTTTTGTCAGAAGAAAGCAATGGCTTCATTATAATTGTAGTGCAAATATACTTTGTAAAGAATACCGGGGCGAACACACACACCACTCTATCAATAGGTACGTTGCAAGATAATTTGTTAAAAGCTTAATCTGAAGAGGAAGAGCACACTGCATTGGATTAATCCACACTGCATTAAATCTGGGCCAGCATCAGCATCCAATCTATTTTCCCTTGAGAGAAGGGGAAATTTTGCCTGTCTGTCATTTGTCAGAACCCAACACAATGCTACCTCATTTGGGATTCACTTCCAGACTGGCTCAAACTACCTGGCCCATAATGAGCAAACTCTACCACCAGAAGTAAGAGGTTCCTGATCACTTCCACTCAACAAGTCAGCAGAATTGCCTCCTGTATACTGACATATGCTGGTCATTTTGTAAACTCTATGTCAAGATTGAATTCGCTTATGCTTTCTGTGAATATCATCACTTTTCAACTTGCCAAAGAATTGGGGGGAGGGAAGGGGAAGATGGAATGCGGAGGATGCTGACTTCAACCAGGCCCCACCAAGGGCACTTCTGCAGGTATCAGCCAAGGCAAGTACTCTTCTCAAAACAAAAGAACAATTCATAATTGGACAATGTGACCTGTCCAGTGGGAGGAGGGGAGAACTCTATTCTTCAACTACACAATATTGCATGGGAAAAGTTAGAGCTGTTTTTACTTTCTTCAGTGCAAAAATTATGTAGTCAATAAAGTTTTGCTTTTGGGATTTCAAAGTTCCTGAGATTGTCTATGTTTGTTGGGTTCATTAGACACTCTATGGAAAACAGGCCACAGCATTGGCCCAGATCTCAGATGCTAACTAAGCTTCATCAGAAGCAGAAACTCTAATGCCCAATGAGGTCTCTTCAAAAACATTTACTGAATGCTGCTTTCAGCTGCTGCCTGCAGGAAAAAATCCACAAACGACATTTATTTTCTGCTGGGAGACACCCCTAAAGCATTGCAACCCTATTATTATTTTCTTGACCCCTTGTCAACATGTAAAAGCAACATGGAAGAAGATTCAGTCAACAAGCCTCTATCCACACTGTCTTGTTCTCATATTTTTGTGTTTCTGGTGAGACCTGGTGAGCTGTACAATACAATGGTCGGGGGGGGGGAACCTAAATTATAGCACTATGTAATGATTCTATAATTATGTAATTATGCTTGCAATCTTTTATATTTGCTTCTATTTCAAGCATCAGTTGCTTTCCCCAAGAATTGTAAAGTGCTCTAATTCATTAAGAATATATTTATCCAAACTTTTAAAACTGTAACATTTTCAGAAATTTCTCTCAAGAGCAAACTAAAATAGTAAACAAACAACTTATCTAAAACAAGCAGCAATTAAATACAAATAGTTCTTGACTTACAACCATTCATTTAGCAACCATTTTAAGTTACAATGGCACTGAGAAATGACTGAGGACTAGTCCACACACTAACAACTGTCATGGCAGCCCAATAGTCACATGATCTGAATTCAGGCTCTTGGCAATTGGCCTATATTTGGCCTGGGGAATGTCAAGCTGATGGTAGTAGATAGAACAGATCCCCGTC
>JANHFT010008001.1:23736-33851 GCA_032467955.1 Pseudoxenodon macrops | reverse complement strand
GCTCGCAGAAGCACAGAGCCGAAGGCACCAGCCTGAAGATGATGAGTGAGACCTCATCGAAACGTCGCCAAGATACTCTCAATCTTACACAGGAAAAAACCCGAATACGCCAAGACTTGCATACCTATACCCGTGAAAACCTACGAAAACAAATGCACACACACACACACAAACACACAGAGAGGTGTTTTTTTTGTAGTAATGTTGCAGCTCTCATTAAGCGCAGTAATAGAGCATGGAAGAAGCTTAAATAACATAATACAATTAACTTTTAGAGGGCTTTATTATTCACTAGACATCTCAAGAAAATCATTAACATCTTAATAGAATCATACCAAGAATATGCTTGTAAAATGATCTTGTGAAGTAAATGTTGACTAGTTGCCTGTGATTAAGAGCTAAACCCAAGATTTGTCCAGCAAATCTAAAATAGTTCAAGTGATCAGGATTCACAGAAGAGTTGCTATTGGGCTGGAAAGTGGTTCCTTTAAAAAAAAAAAAGATTAAATTTATAGTTTTTAAAACATCAGTCGTTTTATATTACAAACGTTTGTTTTTGTTTTGTTTTTGAGATTCAGAATAATATACAAAATGAAAAGTGATAAAAATACACTTTTCTCTAGAATGAAAAAAATACACTAAAGAGGAAAACAAATATATTTCAGGTGTACAGTCCTGGTTTCAAATAAAAATTGATTTTCATCATTGGATTTCTAATCATTCCAGTTGTAGCAATAAAAACAGATTTAAAAAGCATAGTGTATAATTTTGTGGACAAAAATTCCCTCATTATACACATAGATGGTCATCCTCAATGGCAGATACCTATACGGACAATGTGAAAAGGCTTTAGGTAAATGGGATGCAAAATATATATTTCCCAGTAGATGGCTAAGTTTAAAATATATAACATAATTAAGAAAAATTCATGAATCAATGTTGATAAACATTATGACATAGTTCCTTGATAAACATAATAGGATGATAACCACTTCAGCGCATTCTGCAGGTGACTTTTAAGGCACCCTAGACTTTGTTGATTTTCTAATTTCACTTGTCACTATACAAATTACAATTGCCTTATTTCAGCATCCTAACAGTATCAGATGTACAGTAACTGTGGCTTGTCTACCAAACTACTGAAACTCAAAAGAGGGAATTATCGTATTTTGGGGAGTATAAAACGCACCGGAGTATAAGACGCATCTTAGTTTTTTGGGAGGAAAATAGGGAAAAAATCTAGCTACCAGGTATTCATCTGGCTAACGTCCTTAGTCTGGTCAGCTTCAGCACATTATTTTATTCCCTGGTTGGGATTGGAAAAAAAGCTTCTTCGGAGTGAAGTAATGAAAAAAGCCTGCAAAGATTGCTTCACTCGCTAGTGCCTCGTTAGGTCTGAAAAAAAGCTTCTAAAAACCTACATTCGGAGTATAAGACACATCCAAATTTTCAGCCTCTTTTAGGGGGGGGAGGAGTGCATCTTATACTCCGAAAAATACAGTATTCCTTCAAAATATACAATATGTTGACTTTCAAAAATAGCTTCTAATTTTGTCAATCTCTTCAGATTAAGAAAAGGCCATTCAAGAAATTGTAATAGTTAAACAAAAGTTTGGGATAGTAGGTCTGGCAACTTGATCCTGAAACTAAAGGCCTGAAAGCAGCTATATAGGTAAGTCCTCGACTTACAACAATTCAGTCAGTGACTGTCTGAAGCTACCACAATACTGGAAAAAGTTATTTATGACTGTTTTTCACACTTACAACTGCTACAGCATCCATCTATGGTCACGTGATCAAAATTCAGATGCTTGGCAACTGACTCATATTTATGACGTTGCACTATCCTAGGGCCATGTGATCACTGTTTGCACCCTTCTGACAAGCAAAATCAATGGGGAAACCAGATCCACTTAACAACTGTGTTACTAACGTAACTGCAATGATTCACTATTCAGTCTATTCATCAATAGTTAAAAATCACAGAACTAGCCACTAGAATGCATTTAAAACTTTTTTTGGGGGGGCATCAGGAGTAGATCTTGTAAACCATAAGAAAATTTAGAGCAAAAATATATTTATGGCGAGAGATTCAGTTTACTATTTTAGATGATCTATAAGTATTGTAACCTAAAGAGAGACACCAACATACCATCAGCTGATTGAGTAAAAAGGGCATAATCTGGGTTAACAATCTCATTGGAAAGGATATCAAACCACTCACGTACCACACCTTGACCCTAGAAGCAAATATATATATAGTATTACATATGCATAATTTGAATGTGCTAAAGATGTTCATTATCAGTATAAAATGGATTGTATTTTAGATGCTTGACAACCAGCGCATATTTATGACCAGTTGTAATGACCCACGGAAACATGACCGCAATTTACGTTTGTTGCTAATTTCCAGCAAAAAAAAAAATCCATTCAAAAGAATGGATTCGCTTAACAACCACATGAATGCAGTAACTCAATTTATGACTGTTGTAAACACATTCATAAAATCAAGTCCAGTCACCTAGTACCTTGACTTACAACTGCAACTGCTTATGACCACAATTCCAGGCTCCATTGTGGTTGTAAGTTGATCTGCAATGGGCCTTTGATAACTAGGGATAGGTCTAAAGCTGCCATGGAAGTTCTGAAGTTCTGATCCCTCTTAAGCAGGGATATCAAACCCGATCACATCGCAGGCCATATCGTGGCATATTGTAATCTTTTTTGCCCGTTTGGGGCAGGGGTGGGTGTGGCCTGAGCGGTCTAGATGCAGCCCACAGACTGCATGTTTGACATGCTGGCTCTTAAGACGTTATGGCTCAAACCTGATTAACAACTACATTTTTCTACCCAGTGCTTTGGAATAAGAAACAAGCATTGGCACCAGATATGGCACTTTGTAAAGGAACCTTAGTAAGTCAGAAGTAACACAAAATTCTATTGTTAATCTTTGCTTTCAGAAATCTTTGCATTTTGAAATATCTGCTTCAAGCCCATTTCAATAGCCAAGGAGTATTTTCTCCTTCATTTAACACAAATTTTATAACAATTTTTGAACAACTTCTATCCTAAGGAAACTATGCTCCTAAAAACTATATTTTATAGTTATTATTCTGTATGTAACGTTACTCACCATGCCTTCTTCACCATGGAAACGTACAGCAATTCCTTGCTTCAACTTTACACAATTTGCTTTAGATACAACTTCACAGCTGCTCCTAAAAATAGTGTCTAAATATGAAAAACATTAATTTCTCACTTTTGTTCAATAAGTAAATATTCAATACAAAGAATATTGTACACCCCTATGTATGGGGGGTTATGAACATCCCTACCTCTATGAACCAGCAGAATATCGCTTTCACTGACAGGCCTATGAACCATGTCAGAATCCGGTTGTCCAGAATGCAAGTGTTCATAAAACCATTCACAGCGATCTTTAAATGGCTACGGAGAATAAGCAAGAACAAATGTTTGATTTAAGAGGCAGGATAGAATTAGAAGTAGGACGGGGTAGGTTCTAACTTACCTCGCCGCCGGTTTGCTGCCTCGTGGACGCACGCATACGCAGTAGGAAAAAGAAATGAAAAATCCCCCCCCCCCAAAAAAAGGCCGAAAACAAGATGGCGACGCATGCACGGTGCCGGAAATTCGGCTTCTGCGCATGTGCAGAGGGGAAAAAACTGAAAAAAATTCAAAAAACCATTCCCCCCCCAGAAAAAAAAAAAAAGATGGCGGCATCCACAGACCAGACCCAGCTACATGACGTCACCAGCAGCTTACTACCTACTCAGTAGAACCGGTCCGAACCGGTAGGAACCCACCACTGAAGTAGGAACACTAAGACATAGAAAATTATGAATTCCATTCAAAAATTCAGCATATTTGCTTATGCTTATATTGCTTATGAGAAGCGATTCTAACAGCATATTACACAGTTTTGAAAGAATCCCATCATGTGGAACGATATATTTCATAATTTCTAATGCTGCTTCATAAGATACAAAAGTCCAAAACTATCTTGGACATAGGGAATTAGCAAAATGGTTCTGTTGATTCATCTCATTGATTAAACAGCAGGCAACTTTTTCAGAGGAAACTGAAAGAAACTGGGAGAATCTTTTTTCCCTCCTAAAAGAGGCTGAAAGTTTAGGTGTGTCTTATACTCCGAACATAGCTTCACCCACCCCTACCCTTCGGCCTCTGAGCGTCCTCTTCCTGACTGCAGAGATTGCCACTGACAATGGCTTGTGTTTTTGGGCTCCGTGCATTGCGTTTCCAGCCTCCAAACGCTTGAAGCGCAGTGCCCAAAATGGCTACCTGAAACAGCTGCTGCCTTCTCTTACTCCTTCCCTGCTTTAGTCACTGGAGCTCCCACCAAGGATCAGCTGTGCTTTTGAAGCTGTTTTTCGAACCAAACACGAACTAAGCGATCTTCCCTGCTTTGCCTGCTTTTCTAATTGCTGCTCCCTCCGACAATCAGCTGTGCTTTAGAAGCATAGCCCCCACCATCCCCAACCTCAAAACCATTGAGCAAATTAATGTGCTGAAGCTTATCCCCCACCATCCCCAACCTTAAAACCAGAGAGCGAACTAAAGAGAGCGCTGAAGCTGACCAGGCTAAGGACTAGCCAGATGAACACCTGTTAGGGAGAATTTTTTTCCCCTATTTTCCTCCCCAAAAACTAAGATGCGTCTTATACTCCAAAAAATATGGTAAACTTGAATAATGTTCGCAAAGGTTATCCAAGAACTCTACCTGATATTATTCCATCAGTAATTGAATTTTAGTTTCTTGCTAAACCATTCCTAACTGTGAAAACACTGCCACTTCTTTGATTCTCATGTCCTGAGAAATAAACAATGTGCTCTTCTGACTGAAAGCATCCAGTCCATATCAACCCGCTGATAGATAAGATGTCAGTGAGTAATAGATACATTTCATCTTTCATTGTGCTGAACTTTCCCATGCTCGTGCTTCTTGTATTCCATATTCCATATTCCCACTTTGATTTTATCTTTGCAGCTTCAGATTTTCTTTCCACAGCTAACAAACATTACAAAGCCTTTCATCTGCCTGTGAAGTAAATACCTCCTCAGTAGCAGGTTGAGTGCCATCATGTTGAGAGGCACATCATCCGGCACTATATGATCAATCATTTTATATTTTCTATACATGTGGTTTTCTTGACAAAAACACAGGAGTGGTTTACCACGGCCTTCTCAATTCAACTCAGTATGAATTGATGCCTTTGCCATTGTCATTAAAGTGATTGAATGCTTCAAACATCTTTCTGTACAGCTGCTGCCCAATATTGGTGCTTGCTTCCTTTAGCTGGGCAGCTGGGATTACCTTTATTCCTTCCGTCACCCTCCTAGGAATATACAGTCTTGGCGTGAACATGGCATATACTGTACTAATGACATTCTTCATTCCTCCCTCCCAGGAGAACCCACCACCACAATAAGGCTACAGAGCAAGACTCGGATGGGGAGGGGAATTTTAAATTAGGCTTTGAATATTTACCTGTGCTTTTATGATGTGCATAAATCTGGACATAAGTTCAGGACACTCAAGAAGGAAATGGAAGTGATCAAATATAATTTCAGGATTTCTGGAAAAATGAGCAAAATGGAATGTAGATCACTAATTCAGGAAGAATATGGACAAACTCAGGAGACATTAGCTGCTTTAAATGTTAAAGCAATTACAGTGGACTTCAATGTTTAAGTCTAAGAAAGAACATGCATGAAATAGAAAACCTGAACTCAAAATTAAACAGTTGAATTGAAAAAGTTATGTTGTAACATTCTAAGTTCACCGATTCTAATAGAGCAACATTTGGAATCGCTCACATTTTCCACCTACATAAAACAATAGCACCTCAGAACAAGCCTCTTATTTGCCAAAATTTTTCTCTCATGAGCACAAGAAGTGATGAGGGACAGTAGTCCATACTGGCTATTTTGCTACCTAATCTGCACTGGTTCATTAGATTATTTTTACGATCCCTCTCGGAGTTATTTTAGAAAAAAATTAAAATAATAAAAATGTTTCCAGACTCTTACTAAGAATCAGATATGCATTCCAACCAAATACTACATCTACATTCATCGAGCTACATGCAATTTATGAAGCATGTGAATTTCTGGAGACATACCGGTTTACAAAGCACTTAAGAACATTGTCGTGTCTGCAGACAAACTCTATGAAGCGAGGAGACGTCATTCTGCAACAAAAATACAAACAGTTTAACAAAGTATCCAATGTAAAAATAATAATTAATTGCAACATTTTCTTTCCAAGGTATTAAAAAAAACTACTCTTGAAGCAGCTTGAATGCTCTATATTAAACATTTTGTCCATAAAAGTTTTTAAAAGGATACTTTTAAAAATATGCACAAATTCTTGACTTATTAAAGTAGATGGGGGGGGGGTTACAAAAACACTTGGCTTTGGAAATGTAAAAGTCTCCCATAGGACGGTTCAAATACCTTCAATGGTCTAATAATCTAATTTGAACACTCATTACACATGTTATTTTAAAATAGAGCCTAGCACACAATTATATCTATGTAGATATTATATATACTATACATATTATCACCGTGATAATACAAAGGTTGCGATGATATACTGCATTTGCCCATGATTTGTTTGGTTTGATCCACTGTGGTGTGTGAACCAAGTCAGTATGATATACACAAAGTATAGTTAAACAAATGTGACTTAATGGCATGTGAACCTACCCAGAGTTAACTCCATGTTGGTCCTAAGAGTTTTTTGGTGGAACCCCAAATGAGTATAATCTTTATGGCATCCCTCCACTGGCTATGATGTTCAGAGTGTCTTAGTAACGTGCATTCATTCTTCAAAGTGTTCTTATTTGATCTATCTCCTGATAATTATGTGCATTCTCAAATAAATAAATGAGAAGCTGTAAATTGCTCTTTGTATTAAAATTTACTTCTGATAATCCTCTTGAATTCTGATGGGACCATATAGGGGCTCTGGTCACAGGACAGAAATAGAGATCTCCATATTCACAGATTGATTATTTAACTACAGGTCAGCCTTGAATTACAATGGCAACGGGAACCAGGACTGCAGTAGCTAATAAATTGTGAGAATAAAGTATAGCATAACCTAATTGCATCATTTAGCAACAGCAATCCAGGCAGTCCGGGTTATCATTGTAACCTCAAGACATGTGGGCCATTAAGTGGGAAGCAGAGAAGAGAAAATCCCAGGTTTTGAATGATCTGGAAGAAGGAAATGAAAAGGTCTGAAACTTACCCCTGAGGCATCTGACAAGAGCAACACATATAAAATGCTTGAATGACAGCACTCAGCCGGTTTGCTGTCACAGAAATAACATCTTGGCAGTCCACATAAGCTTCCTGGGCACTGCCAACTTCGTATATTTTAGATTCCTCTCTTTCTGCAGAAAGTGGCCTTGTTTCAGTTGAAGGGACTTCAAAGGTCGGTGCAGGAATGCTATCTTCTTGCTGATTGGGTCCCTTTGGCTTCAGCAGGATAGAAGAGATGTTGGTTTTATCCTTCATTAATTCTGCAGATATTAGGGCTAGCCATTCATCTAATGAATGCCAGAGTAATTCCAAAGGCTATCAAATATAAGATAAGGGGGATAAATTTTAGCTGAATGTACAATAGTTTATTACATATGTATAATAAACATATGTTTATTATATTTTCAGTGAACATTAAAAATATTACAATTCTAATGTATTTTTGTTTTTTTAATTAAACAAGTAGGGAAGCCATTTCTTCTGGCATATCTGTCCATAAGGAAAATAACCATTTCCTGATCATTGATAAATAATATTAAAATAAAATATTAAAAATAAATAAATGAGAGCCGGTATGATGTAGTGGTTAAGTTGCTGGCCTAGAAACCAGGAGACTGAGTTCAAATTCTACCTTATGCATGAAAACTGGCTGGGTGACTTTGGACCAGTCACTCTCAGCCAGGGTTCATATCAGACATGTGACAATAATAGAGGTAAGGAATAAAAGCATAACTTCAGGAATAAAGTATTTAAAACCCATTAGGTAACAAAGCTGTGAATAAATGGAATGATTATTTAATTGCACACAGTGTCACTGCATCAGACAAATGAGAAACATGCCTTTAGGTAAGTAAAAAATGTATGTATATGTATTAGAAGATGATAGCCATGGAAATGATGTGCAAAGGGAAAATAATTAACTAGAAACTATAAATATTAAGTCTTACACCAAGATCTATAGGTAAGATAACTACTGCCTCATACACAAGACAGAAATTTTCAAAAAAATAATAAAATAATATAAAATTCTAACCTTGCTTCCATAAGCCCAGAACTTTGGGTAGACGTAATTAAACCAATCAACTAAAGATATGTAATCTGCATAAACTTATTAACATCTTAAATAGGATGAACTTTAGATGCATAAATAGAAAACAGTAATGATTACAGGGACAGAGAAAAATCAAGGAAGGCCAACTTAAATAGGTATTAACCAAATTTCTTTTTTTTTTCTTATGTGGATTAACATACACATACATGATAACATTCCTCTCTGTATTATCCATTTTTCTACTAATATCTAGTAGCATTACTTTTCTGACCTTGAACGCTTGACTTCTTGGAGTTTTATTTCCATTGTAGCACATATCATTTCCATTATTGGAAGTGGATGGGCCAAGACGAAAGACATGGCAAAAAATCCTCACTATCCTCAACAGACTCTTCATTTGCGCCTCATAATTACTTGACAAACTGAAATAAAACATATGCAATTGTTTTAATTAACAAAATGTACATAGGAAAATTATACTGCAGCAATGCAATAACTCTAAGCCAGGGGTGTCAAACTGGTGGCCCGCAGGCCAAATGCATCATGCGCAGGCCACACCCACACCCAGCTCCACAAATGGGAAAAATGTTGTGAAACATCACATGATGGCAATGTGACGCGGCGAGTTTGACACCCGTGCTCTAAGCAGTCATATAATAAAGACTGAAGGCTCCATTCTCCAAAGCTATTTACATATTTAGCCATATCCAAACATCAAAATATTGATAAGTCATTTCACAAATCTTCTTCTTATTTTTTGACAGAGACGTTAAATAATACAGATAAGCCATCCAATCAATTACTATGTCATATTCCAATAGTTGTCAACTTTTTCTTCACCACAGATCCTCTTTAAATAACTTTTGTGGCCACGGAACATGACCACAGCCACCCTAAGACTTAACTCAAGATTTGAATCATAACATTTCTTCAAGCATTCATGGACACCCTGTGACAACACTGTGGGGGGTCCCCAGGGTCCGTGGACCACAGGTTGAGAACCACTGTTATATGCTATTTGCAAGGAACAAAAGCTCTCTGCAAAAAATGATGCTAGTTCTGTATCCATCTCTTGTATCTCTGGTGGAACTAATCCAAGCATCTGAATGGCACATGTTGCTTATCCTTTATCAGCATAAATATCACTAAACAGTTTTCACATTCAACCCCTTATTTTAGCTTTACTTCCTTTTTTCTGTAAACAATAGCCTTGTTTTACTGTTCAGAAAAATCCTGCTGCTTCACTATTATCTTTGAATCTATGTAAGTTCAGCTTGAATGGCAATCAGAATATCCCATCGCAGGAAGGAGGAGGAATAACATTAACTATGTTACCTAAGCAATTTATGGCCATTCGTAGTAGCTACTTCAGCAAGACTCGTTAAGATTTTAAGGTACTGGTTTTCATTCTGCTGAGATAGGTGTTCTAGGACTTGGCGCAACTGGGTATAAAAAGAGAAGCCATTAAGATGTATTATCACATTAGTTAACGTAAGTAAGACTTACCATTTCTGCTACTAATAAGAGTTTCTTTATGTATGCATTGCTATACTGACACTTGAGTTTAAAAGAAGTTACTTTCTGCAGGTTATCAGGATAACACTATGAAAATGTATACTTATATCAGAATAAATTTCACTGAGACGCCTTTCCAGATAAACATATATAGAATCTGACTAGACTAGACTAGACTAGACTAGACTAGACTAGACTAGACTAGACTAGACTAGACTAGAATAGAATAGAATAG
>JANHFT010008001.1:0-22291 GCA_032467955.1 Pseudoxenodon macrops | reverse complement strand
AAGTGCTTTGGGGAATAGCTTGACTCCCTCTTCTTTCTGGCAGCCCCTTATATATTGGAAGACTGCTATCATGTCACACCTAGTCCTTCCTTTTATTAAACTAGGCATACCCAGTTCCTGCAACCGTTCTTCGTATGCTTTATCCTCCAGTCCCCTATTCATCTTTGTTGCTCTTCTCTGCACTCTTTCTAGAGTCTCCACATCTTTTTTTATATCATGGTGACTAACTGCCAAGATATAACTCCAACAATTTGGAGAGTAGCAGGTTAGGGGGTCACCTTAGGAATTTAGTTCTACTTTAATCTCTACTAAAAAGAAAAATGGGAAGAAGAAAAAGTATCTTCAGCCCAAGATCAATGCCTGGAATGCACTACCTGACTCTGTGGTATCTTCCCAAAAATCCCAAAACATTAAGCTTAGACTGTCTACTGTTGACCTCCCTCCATTCCTAAGAGGTCTGTAAGGGGTGTGCATAAGTACATCAATGTGCCTACCATTCCTGTCCTAATGTCCCCATGTATTCACAACCATCTCATGTATTCATAGCCATGTTTATACATTTTGTGTATTCACAATCATGTTTATACTTTTTCTGTAATCTTATACATGCTTGACAAAATTAATTAATTAATTAATATAATTCCAACAATTTGGAGAGTAGCAAGTTAGGGAGCTACCTTAGGAACTTAGTTCTACCTTAGTCTCTACGAAAAAGAAAAGTGGGAAGAAGAAAAAGTATCTTCGGCCCAAGATCAGTCTGTGGAACTAATTATGGAAGGAACCTCAATTTCCAATGGAACCTTGAGTTCCTCTAGACGCCAAGACCAACTCAGTTGCAAGGGAGAAAAAAAGGTGGACAGAGGGAAGGATTGGGAGTGGGGGGGAATGAGGTTGTGTCAATAACATTTGCATTTCAGGTCTGCCAGTAGAAGCAAAACCTACTTCTTTGGCTTCAGTTTGTGTTGACTTTGGAGTTACAAGACTTGCTTTCTGCCAGTCATTTCCATGCAAGGTATGACTTACAAACCAGCAGGGCGGTCAATTGATCCTGTTTGGGTTTTTGCACCACTGGCAGGATTTGTAAGTCCAATATCTGATGACATGTCCAGTGTGCTAACTAAGGCTTCCCCTGCTGCTTATCCTGGAACAAGGAAAGTAGCAGGAGAATCAGAGATCTATCATCCATAGCAGCTGTCCAGCTGGGCCCCTGGTCAAAGCAGTGCCAGGAAGACATTGCTTTTCTGCCAAGATATTTACTCCCAACAGGCTTCCATAGAAAGGGACATAAAGACTTCTTCTGTATCCGATAGGCTCTTGAACTGGGTTCCATACAGTCAACATTCTTGTGCTTTGCAATGCAGAAAATGTTTCTAATGGAAGTTCATGGTGTCCACATCTCCTACTTCACAGAAGATGAAAACTAGCAAAAGGCATCCTTCAGTTTCAGACATACAGGGTCAACTTATGGCCCTCTAATCTAACTGTGCACCACAGTGCTTCTTAGTCCTCAACATTGGCTTAGTAATGTTGTATTAAGAATGTCTAGAGGATCTCCTATTCTTTCTGACCACGATTTCACCATCTGAAATTGTTCATCATGATTCTATTGCTTGGTAGCTTGGTCCGACACAAGGTGTCATAAAATTGGGGCAGGGACTTTCAACTGCTCATTAAGAATTAGCACATGAGCAGTAGAACAAGTCACTCTGTGGGGAAACCATTTTTTTATTTTTAATGCAAATTGTAATTGTTTCCAATGTTTAAATGGTACCAGTAAGTCAACATAGGCGCATTGGATGCAAAATCTGCTCCTTTCCTAAGCTCCTTTTCTCATTACATTTGAAGGATAGGAGTATTTAAGTGACTGACTTTTTAAAAGAACTCAAGTCAAAGCTACAAAAATTCTATTTGACACCTTGAATGACATGAGGGGTACTTGGTGCTCTCTGAGCTTGCTTGTTTTCCTTGCAGACATTTCATTACCTAACTAGATAATGTCATCAGTGCTAGGAAGGAATGCAGTTTGCTGTCAGTTTATATTCTGATGGCTTGACCTGACAGTGTTGGTGTGAGTGGTCTTAGATATTTATATAATATTTTTGATTGGGCTGTTTCCTGTTGGCTTATTTGGCAGTTTCTTAATTGAGTTATTGTTTACTTGATTGTTAACCTTGGAGTTAATACATAAAATACAAGCTGGATAGATATGACCTTGTAGATGACCCTCACTCTGTCAAAGAACTAGGAGTACTCATCTCTAATGATTTAAGTGCCAGAGCCAAAAAGGCATTAAGAGTTGTTAACCTAATCTTGCGTAGCTTCTTCTCTAGTAATATTGAACTGCAAACTAGGGCATACAAAACTTTTGCTAGACCAATCCTTGAACACAGCTCATCTGTCTGGAACCTGCACTGTGTAACAGACATTAATACAATCGAGCGAGTCCAGAGATATTTCACGAGAAGAGTACTACACTCCTCTACTCTCAGCAAAATACTTTATACCACCAGACTTGAAATTTTAGGCTTAGACAACTTAGAACTCTGCCGTCTTCTATATGACCTAGCACATAAAATTATCTGCTACAATATCCTACCTGTTAATACTTCAGCTTCAAACACAACAATACTTATGACTTATATCTGTTACCTAATACATGCTTGACAAAATAAATAAAATAAATAAATAAATAAATAAAAATCCTAGGAATCAACCAATTATCTTCTTAAAATATATGATGTTCCGAGTAGTGCAGTTTTTTGCAGTTCTGCTGGTGTTATTGCAGGAAGCTGCAATTTCTTGATGTGTTTTGTAAAATTCTTCTTGTAAAATTCAGCAAGTGCCCCGATGACAATGGGTATTATTATTATTATTTTTTGAGGAATGCCACTAGAAGAAATTTGAGTGAGACTTGCAGTTTTTCAATTGGATACCAAACCAGTTAAAATAGTGGCTTAAATGCTGAAAGGACCCTATACATCAGTAGAAGAAGAGCATTCTGTCTGCAGATGCATTGAATACATTAGATGAGGTTGCTTCTTCCAAACACGAAGGGAGGCACCCAAAAATCTTTGAAATTGAAAATGGTTGAGTGCACGGTTTTTCAGTTTGACAAAGATAAATATTAGAACATATTCAGTGCAATAATTATTTCAGAAATTCAATTCCAAACAAATGTGTTGCTAAAGTTCAGTCAGTTGTCACTGTCAACATCTGGCTTCCGGCAATGGCCTTTCTGCCTATATGAGAGAACCCTGGCTGAATGAAGATGGCTGTGTAGCCTTGTCTGAAGTTCATCAGATTGGGCAGTAGGCCCTGACTAATCACAGTGTCAAGGTCAAGGGAATGGCTCCATGTGACAGGTTCACAGTAACACAGAGCATTGCCCCAGAGGTGAGAGAGTTCCAAGTGCTTTTGATTGAAACTGGGCTTCTGCTGGAGTACCAACTCCCAACTGCCCAACAGTGACCCTCCAAAGATCCCTTCATTGCAATTTATTGTATTAATTAAAAAAATTTTCACAGTAATTATATTATTTTATCCTATGGTTTGCCACCTGGAGTCCTTCCTTAAGACTATAAAACAGGGAGAAGGGGGACTAGATGGGAAGTGGGTAGATAGATAGAACATATAGATGATGTCTGTCTGTCTGTCTCTGTCTCTCTCGATACACACACACACACACACACACACACACACACACTGTATTTTTTGGACTATAAGACGCACCTCCCTCCCCTAACAGAGGGTGCAAATGTTGATGCGTCTTATACACCGAAAACACCATTTTTGGCCTCCTAAAGCACTGCCCCTGCATCCCATTTTTCACAAAAATGAGGTGCACAGAGGGTTTGGGAGGCTTGCAGAGTGCTTCTGTGGGCTGGGGAAATGCAAAAACAAGCCCGTTTTTGTGAAAAATGGGCGAAAAACAGGCCATTTTTCATAAAAACAGCCCCCACAAGCAGTCTATAGGCCTCCCGAACCCTCTGTGCACCCTGTTTTTGCAAAAAAAACAGGGTGCACGGAGGGTTCGGGAGGCCGGCAGAGTGCTCCTGGGCCAGGGAGGACAAAAACTTTTTTTTCCTTACTTACTGTACCTCTTTGAAATCTTGGTGCGTCTTATACACAGGTGCGTCTTATAGTCCAAAAAATACGATAATTGTCAGAGTCACTGAGAGTGAGTTGGATGGCAAATAAATTTAGTAATAAGTAAAAATAATAATAATCTTCATTAAAATTGACAGATCAGTTAGCTTACCAAGAACTAAATAATATCTTCCCAATGAATTAAGCCCCTTGTAAATAAGTATGTGTATAAATACTGTAAAATATTTTAACTAAAGTTCCAAATGTTGTGTACAGGTTACATAAGCCTTATTAGTACAATGTACCAGATTTCAAGAATATGATGTCACTAAAGATGACAGACAGACATAAACACAGATGAGAGAAAGTGACAGAGAGAGGGGAAGAGAAATGCATCACTGCCATCAACACCACCTCAAATCATCAAAAAGTTCAACCAATGCTATCACTGTTCCAGCCTAAAACCTGACTGAAACAGCTAAATGTCTAAAACAAGGCTGTCCAACCTTAGCAACTTTTAGACTTGTGGACTTCAACTTCCAGAATTCCCTTGGGTAGCTGTGGAATTCTGGATGCTGAAGTCCACAAGTCTAAAAGTTGTCAAGTTGGACACTCCCGGCCTAAAAGATCTAAGAGTTTTAATGTTATGCTGAACTGAAGAGACCATCATTTTCAAAATCAGCAGTTATTTCTTAACAATATTACCTGCTGAGAGTCAATAAATAATCTTGGGACTTCCTAGGATCAGGGTCCTTGCATATAAAATGTTTAGAGTCTAAAGCCAGAGCATTCAGGTTCAAGCTATCTTCCTCAACTTACCGTCTTATGGCCATTTTGACAAGCAACGTGAAGGGCTGTCTGCCCCATTGCATCTTCAACATCTACATTGGAAACATGCTGAACAAGATCATGAAGCAGTTCTGTTCGTCCATTAACAGCAAGCCAATGGATCTGGGTCAAAAGATAACAGAGCACGCATTCAGCAAGGAAATTTACAGCTTGCTCAAATGTATTTCATTGCCAAACAATGGTCTAATGTTCATGGAAACAGAATACTTAAGATTTCTCCATTAACTTAGAAATTTTAGAAAAGTATATAGAAGTACAGCTAGTCCTTGACTTATGACCACTCACTTAACAAATGTTCAAAGTTACAACAGTCTAAAAAAAAAAGTTAGTTACAACCCATCACATGATCTTTTGAACACTTAGAAACCAGTTAACATTTATGACCGGTTACAGCGTCCCATGGTTAGGTGGATGACAGGAATAAAATTATAGCACTTACTGCTGTCAGACCTTCATTGTTACAAATGTTGACATCAGCATTGTATTCCAGTAGCTTGCTCATACACTTTTTCTGGCTGCATAGAAAAATAAATTATTCAGTAAAGAAGAGGAAACAACAGGCGCTTAATGATTACATCAAAGCAAATAAAGAAACTTTATTGAAATAATCTCTAAAATAAAGGCTATTTGTGAAAATAAAAATGATTTATGACTGTCCCAAAGGTACCTTTTCAGGAGGCAACTGGACTTTCTTGTTCTTTCTTTAAAAACATTGCACAGGATATCCTTCCATTCCCCACTTATCTGTCAGAGCTGAAGAAGCTTCTTGGATGAGAAATCTTCAAAGAAAAAACAAGAAAGTCCAGTTGCCTCCTGAAAAAGCACCTGTGGGACAACCATGACCTGGATGACTGAGAATCTCTACAGAGTTTTGATCCTATGACTCTACAAAGCAATCTTGAAATCAGATTAGAAAAATGGGAAAACAAAGTATTCCATGGATATTTTGAAAACTACTGAAGGGAAACCAGGCAACTTCAGAACACGGCAGTGGCTTATGAACAATACATTCAAAAAGGAAAGAGATGAAATGCAATTTGCTAACCAGGAGCAACCACTGCACACAAGTGACATCAAGGCAAAAATACAAAAGACCTGTTTGGATAGTAAATATTGGCTTTTCTGAAATAAGGATGGAACAACTGGCCATATAATAAGTGGACTGCAAAAACATGGTATGATTAAGTTAGGAAGATGTCACACCAACATTTATGTAAAATATATTTTTAAGTATTACTGGAAACATTAAATCACTGATAGTATCATTGAAAATGGCATAGCAATATTTTATGGAATTTTAAAATCCAGACTGACACCATGAACGTAACACATCAGATATTACAAGGAATTGGAAAAGATTATAAAACACTGAGATTTGCAAATAAATATCACAAATTTTTGGAGGAAGCCAATTGGTAAACAATTGTTATTGGAACACTAAGTACAATGCCACAAGGACTTAGAATTTAGATTGCCTAAATTTGAAACAATTTTCATTAGCCCAGATATAAATAATCAAATTGTTAAGACACCTCATACATGCTACCTTTACAATTCCCAATACCCAAATGTTCCCTTGGCCACAGATCAAGCCATGAAGAAAAGTGAACAACACTGGCTAGGACACACAACTACTAGGGCTGGAATAGTACTACAGTAATAGAAACTATAAACCTGTATAATAGTATAAAATTATTTCTTTAATTCCCTAATGTCTAATAAAAGGTATTCTTAATGTTGGAATTTCCCTCTGTATAATGTAGCATGAAAATATTCCTCCACCTGACACATGTAATGATCTGTACCTGTAGAACCTGAGTCACATTTTTAAATAGAAAATTAATAAAGTTATTAGGTCTAGACATTGCATTTTGTATTGAGCATTTGCTGCACATGTTCTGATGTCTACTTTCAAGGACAAAAATGTATTTGTCTTTCTTCTTCTTTTTAAAGACGAGCCAAGCCTAAAACTTAAATCAGAGTGGGCAACATAAAGCCCCCTGAAATTACATAGACAAATTATGCCCAGTTTGTGTCCGAGCATTTTTAAAAATAAATAAAATTGGAAAAGAGACAAGGAGACCTCTGGGAGGCAAATCACCTGTACTGCAGCCCCCACCTCCAAAATGTGTCCAAACTTGATAATTTTGCTGCCATATTTAGTGATACAAATCAATTATTTAGACCATTCAGGATATTTGGAGTGCTCTTAAGGGCAACGGCAATGTGTCACCAAACTTAGGGGGAGGGGAAGAACAACAGGCTATGTAAAGCCTCTGGTTCCACCTTTCTTCCTTTGATTTTAGCACTCAATCATGACATTGCTGTAATTCTCCAATGATGGGAGCAGGTTACAACTCTTCCCCTGGGTTTAAATTATGGATGAAATCACACTATGTTCTGTTCAGTTGAAATACTATTCAAATAGCTAAAGGTGATTACTACAACTTACCCATTCCTGGCAGCTAAATGAAGTGGAGTGCACCCAGAAATATCCTGGTAATTAGGGTTTGCACCTTTTTTTAGCAACAAAATTAGACATTCAACTGATCCACAGCTATGGGAGAAAGTTTAGAAACATCTTAACAAAAAAAAACAGTAGGAAAGGATAATTTTCACAAAAAAGTAACAACATAATGATATCACATTAAATTTGAAAGTTTTGACTTTTCATTTCAATTTATCATTTCAAAAAAAATTCAGCTTAAAATTAAGATGATCAGCCAGGATTTAAAAAGTTATTTACTAGAGAGAAACTAAAATACTGAAACTGAAGGCAAAGCTGAACATGTTAAATAACTTATCAAGTACTTAAATTAGGGGTTCTTTGGTGTTTTTAAAAATTACTAGTCAATTGTATGGAATATGACACAAAGATTTGTTCTCCTATAAAAGAACTTTCAGTATTTCAACTTGTTGCTCAAAATTGCTTCCAAAAATGGACAAATCCTAGACTTCTCAACATATTATTAATATGCCTCAAAGGCACCTGAGTTATTTTGATACTTAATGAAATATATGACAGAAATAAAATCTGTAATGCATCTCTATCAAAAGCTTTAAATGACAGTTTTAAAACTGTCATTTCTGTACAAACATGTAAATAAGAAACCACATTTATGGCTTCACTGAATACTCCTTAAGAAGTTTAACTATTTGAAATTAATCAAAAAAATAAATTTGCAGTATACTGAAAATAATACATTCAAAAAATGTACTTGAAAGAACAAACATCAAATTTCCTATACTAGAGGTGCAAAAACCTTTAAGGCCGCACTGACCCATATGATATGGGCAGGTGATCATTTAGCATATGTGGGATAATGTATTAATGTTTACTAGTAGATTTATGACTTATGACTGTATGACTGTAGCTTTGTTGTTTGTATCCTTACAATTTATATTGTTTCCTGGTATGATTTGGTTGTTTATTTGTACCCTATGACTATCATTAAGTGTTGTACCTTATGATTCTTGACAAATGTATCTTTTCTTTTTATGTACACTGAGAGCATATGCACCAAAGATAAATTCCTTTTGTGTCCAATCACACTTGGGCAATAAAGTATTCTATTCTATTTATAGGGAAATCTTTAAATGTGAAAGATGTTAATGTGATGTTGAATTATATACTAAAAGTTTTGGAATTTCAGTTTATCACGAATGGTGGTTGTACAGACCAAGCAGCACACTGAAAGGAAGAAATATATTAACAAATTGGAAAATTGTTGAAAATGTATGATTTATCTGTTTCGGGAAACACAATATTCTCTACTAATCAAAAGATGGTCTGTGTGTGTTTATGAGAGCAGTGCATTGTAATGGTTAAGACACCATACTAGAAACTTGGAGATGGTGAGTTCTAGTCCTGCCTTAGATACAAAACCAGCTGAATAGTTTTGGGCCAGTCATGCTCTCTCCCAGACCTAGAAAGGAAGCAATAGCAAACCACTATGAAATCTTGTCAATAAAACTGCAGGCAATTGCCAAGAGCCAACTGGAAGGCAATCACTCAAAGATACAAAAACGCTTTGTATTTTTAGCTTGCATTTTTATTTTTTACATTTTATTTTTTCTTTAAGATTGTTTTATTAAAAAAATAAAAAAAACATTTTAAGATGTAATCGTTGCACAAATTAAAAAATTATTAATGTACTAAAAATAAAAATAGAATTCAGAGAATTGGAGCATAATATTAACACACTTCACAACCTTCTGAGGACTGTCTTACTTAGCTGCAATATGAAGCAAGCTCCTCTTCACACGTCCAAATGCATAATTAACATCAAATTTTGAATTTGACAGCAACTCTGAAACAGATCTAAGACATATTTTAGTTAGTGAGAGAGCTGTATTTTCAGCTACTTTTAACAGGGACCAGATGGCTGTTGTGTATGACACATCACTGTAAGTCGAAGAAAACAAGAACCCCACCTTACTGCTCAGTTTAAAATTAAATACCCAGCTGAATATTAATTGCATCAGTGGAATATTTAAAAGCAGGATGTGCAAGTGTTTCTTTAATTGTTCCACAGCAAATTTTAAGAGGCGTTGATTGCTATGAAATATACCCACCTAGATAATTACTCTCAGCCACCCTGTAATCCAGACAACTTCAACATTTTCAGAAATTGTGGCACACATCATTAGTTATTGGTATTAAATATATACCGTAGTTAGAATAGGTGTTCCAACAAGGTATAAGCTGATGAATAGTCACAGCATAAGATCAATGTAAGTAACATCCTCAGTATACTTAACTGACTATGAATCTGAGAAATAATGAGAGGAGATAGGGGATATCAAGAAAACCAATGGAGGAAAAAACTCTCCAAATTTCAAGTAAGATTGAGGTCATCTTCAGAATAAGCTATCGTAACAGCAAGAAAGAAAGTTTATGGCACAAAAAGAAAGCACAATGGAATATAGATTTTCAATAGCAGTGAAGAAAGGACAAAACAGACTTCCTACTCAACAAAGAAAGAATATAACCAAAAACATGGGAAACCTTTTAAGAACATCAGAAGAACGATAGGCTTTGAATGAATTCTTGAGAATAATCACAGAAGAGAAAGGGCAATTGCAAGTTTAAAGGAAGATAGACCACTTTTATTAAAATCCTTTAAAAGAGGATTATAGAATGATGTGTTGGTAAAGAATATATTTGGAAAGTGATTTAATTGTACAGAGAAAAGAATTGTACAGCTAGCAAGAGAAAAGCACGGACACAGTTAAAATACCTAATGAACTGTTTAAGGACTTCAGAGGCAGCACCTGATGTACTAACATCCTATGTTAATAAATACAGAACAGGACTCTGGCCAGAAGATTTAAAAGACCAGCCAATATACCTATACTGGGGGGGGAAAGCAAAAGAATTGAATTAATTAAACAAATAAGGTTTTGCTTAAGATATTAAAAAAGATGAATAAAGCCATACATGGAAAGAAAAATGCCAAATGAAGATGTGTGTGATGTTAACAAATGATGAAGCAGAAAAAAGTGATTGTACTTGGCAAGGCTGAAGAAATAGAAGGGAAAGAAAATAGATAAGGTAGATAGATTTAAAGGGGTTATGGGAATATTCTTGGAAAAATCTACAATATGTATACCGCTGGAGATAGGCTGATAGAGCAAGCATTTATTCATTCATGCAGTCACTAGGAAATGAACCCAACAATGACATAGCTACAAAATATTTTTCATTTGTTTTCCTTTCTCTGTTTCACTAATAGTGCTTAAAACAATCCTACAATTTTTCTATTTTATATAGGAAACATCATTTATAAAACATTCTAGTTTAAATTTATTCATGGGAAAGATTACTACACTCAAAAGAGGTGTTATTTTTTTATAAAATCTGTGCGATTTAAAATTTATGTATACATTGATAAAATAAGAGCAATGTGTTTCTAGCTTGCTTACCAGCAACTTTATTAGGTTATCACCTTCAAATAACCAGTTGTAAATAATTGCTTCATTTAAAAATAATGAAATGAGAAAATATAATTTATTCAACACTGACATTTTCTTCAAATTTGGCTAAAGTTCTTGTAACACTTTTCTGGACGGCAAGCAAGAAACATTTAAAAACTTTCATTTTTGTCAACTCTATCATGATTAGTATGGAAACATTTCAGAATTTTAAAAATAAAAAATAAGCTTCAAATGACATCAGATGAAAAACAGCATTAGACACAAATATTGCACCTCCATTATATTTAAAAATAGTTCTTCCTGTAATCCAATATGCAAAGCCTTTTTCTTAAAGATCTGCTTTTGAAGACTCACCTGTGTTGATCAGCCATAACCATCGGCATTAATGTGTAAACAGCAGTTTCACTATCTGTGTAGAAAATAAATTATAGCTGTAATACATTTTGAAGCATGAAAAGACCTTACTGCTCTGACAATATTGTAGAAACTTCAACAAAGTCTTTGTTGTTTTAACAATTTCCTGTTACAGTCAGTAAAGATATATGTGTTCATCAGTATATTTGCACATTCTTCATTACATAGCATTTGTCAAACAAGTGGAGCTTCTTTCCCATTAGATACCCAGGGAATTCTTTAAATAGCATTAATACATTTGAAGCTACCGTACTTCACACAGCAACTAAACAACATCCTCATCTCAAAATACTGCATTTCTGAAGAAGCAGTGGATAAAATGATAATATGAACAAAAAATAGAAGCAAATGTGCTTCAGCTGTTTATCAATACAAAAAATCTGAGCACAAACAATGCAGTCACAATAAAATTATTCCCTGCTAAGGAATAAATATTTTTTTAAACAAATTTAAAATGAAAATTACACAGAAAGAGGATGTAAGGTTGACTCATCCTTCCAAGGTTGGTAAAATGAGTAAGTTGTATAAGTGCTATTGCTATGTAAATTACAAGTTAAAATGACTAGTGAATATAGAAAAATAATCATAAGCTGAACTATCCAGACCACACGTAAACTTGTTGATGGCTCTCTGGGCCTGGGAGAAAGGATTTTCAGTCATGTCCCCTGCACAATTTAAAGGCTTGCTTCTGACCTTCAGAAATAATTTAATGATTTATCCCAAAGGAAATGATGCAATCTCCATACTGCTTATGTTACTATTGTTTTTATATTTAGTGCCCGCTTGCAATTGTCTGCTGTATATGTTCATTTTCTATTATGAACACTGAGAATTGCTTGGAATAAAAATACAACAAATAAATAAAATTCTGATATGGTGTTATCTGCTATATCGCAGTCTTGTTCTATTAAAGATAATGACCAGCACTTTCAATTGGGCCCAGAACCTGCTAACCAACGCAGCCACTATAACATTGGTGAAATTTTACGTGGATCAGGTTGTCCTACTCACAATTGAGTCCCCATATTTGTACCAGCTGCGATTTCCAAGCCCTCTGCAAAGTTACCATTGCCAAGGCATCTTGGACCAAGTAAGGGCATAAATAGAGCATGTACAAAGTGCATTCTAGCCAGTTTCCACCTGCTGCTTGGGCAGCAGCCAAGAGTCCAAGTCACAAGCCATTTCCTTCAGGAGAAGTTCAACCCTGTCCAAAGTACCAGGACAAAGGTTATTGAATTGTCTGGTAGTTTACTGCCAAATATCAAGCCTGTCTTGGTTGACTTGAATGAGATCCTGTTTCCCTCCTACCAGATTTTCACAGACTCTAGAATCTAGATACTGGCGCAGGATTTCCACAGCATCCCTGGCTTGGTCCAGAGTGACAAAGCTACTTAAATTAGCAAATGAATTCCCATGCCTTGGGGTTTTCTAAGGAGAGCCAGGTAGCCACTATATTAGTAGATTCCCGCTGCAAGCAAAGTGTAAGGCTACATAGACAGAAGATCCTTTCCAATCCATCCATTCTTTGACACAAATACCGAACTTAATGTCTATGTAGATTCTCAGTCATACAGGTCACAGTTGTCCCAAAGGTGCTTTTTCAAGAGGCAACTGGACTTTCTTGGTTTTTTTTTTGAAGATGTTTCACTTCTCATGCAAGAAGATTCTTCAGCTCTGACTGGATGGTGGAGAAGAACTGAGGAAGCTTCTTGGATGAGCTTCTTCAAAGAAAAACCAGAAAACCCTCTTTAAAAAAAAGTACTTCTGGGACAAGTTCCCGAACTTCAGCACACTTGGTTCTGACTTCGCCTAGCTGAAAAGGAATTCCTGATGCATTTGATCAGTAAGGAAAAGGAAAGGGAAAAGCTTCAAGTCAATCACTTCCCTGAAAAACACCTTTCTGCAACACTTGAGTATTAAGGCGTCTCTAGTTTTAGAAGGAAGTACTTTTCCTCCTAGATCACCGCTCCCTCCACCCCCCACCCCCCTTAAGACTTTCGTTTTCACTCCTTCCTGTGATCCCTCGACCTGCAAACCCTGCAGCTCTTTGGACGAGCAGAGCAACCTCGCATCCACTGTCCCCGTAGCGCGCGCTCTTACCCTCCGGCAGCTCGATAGTGCGGGCACGGCGCAGGGACCTGGTGAGACGGTTCAGCTGCTCCATGGCTCTTTCCATCCTCGGAGCCAGGCCTCCTCCAACGACCTCACTCTGCGGCCGCCTTATGCCCGGCCTGTCACGCCGAAATCCCTGAGCCCGTCAAGCTCAGCCCATGGCCAGCGGCGCCACTAAGGTTAAACACAACCACGCTCGCCCGCCGCCGGTTCCTGGAACTCGAGCGCCTCTCGTTTTCGCAATACGCATGCGCCGAACGCCTAAAGTAGGGACGCCATAGAGCTAAGTCAAAATAAACGGGACCGCTCTCTGGAGAGGCGCATGCTCAGATAAGTCCAAGGCATGAGGAAAGCTTCCGCCCTCAGTTCGTCCCTACCTCTCTAAATTCTTGGGCGGGGCATGCTATATCGTGACGTGTATAGGCAGAGTGATCCAAGCGGTGCTACGGAAACCATCATTTATCAAAGGAATCATCATAATTGCACAGTGTACTAAACCAGTATTTTTCAAACTTGGCAACTTTATGTGGACTTTGACCCTCAGAATTCCTCAGCTAGTTGGCTTTATGCAAGATTCTCCGCTAGAGTTATCTGACCCTTAGAGAACAAGTAGATGGCAGCAAAGAGTTAAGAGTTTCCCTGTGGTTTTGTCGTCATCTAGTGGTGGTCCAGGTTTTTGCAGTCAAATTCATTGTGTGAGAAAGAAGAAAGGAGTTTATTGTTTTTAGAGAAATTGTAGCAGGACATACAGTACTAACCTTTGAAAGGAATACACTGTGTACTTATCTCATAACTGTTGCTTGACCTTAATGCGTAGGAACAAAGAGATGAGAGGCCCTGGGCATGTTCAAAAACTGGTTTTAGCTAGAATTTGTTGGCAACTAGAGACAAACCCTAGAAACTAACAGTTATTAGAGATAAATTATAAATAAGGGACAGTGTGAAAAAGTATACATTTTAGGCGCCTCGGATATATTGTGACGGCCTGAGTACTCAGCCAATGAGGAAAGGGTGAAAGGCAAACCTGCGTCGGTGATAGGGAATATAAAAAATATATATTGATGACTTAAGGTGTGTCCACTGTACCTGTGTGTACATGATATATCCTCTTTGCAAAGTAGTGAAATAAAAATTATTATTTTCTTTTATAAGTTTTGGTTGGTAATGGTTTCAAAACCTAGACCACAAATCCCACAATTGTCTACTTCAAGTTCTTATGATGATGTAAAGGTGACTTACAAATAGATTAAATGCATCAGTAAATTTGATACACCTAAGCCAAAACTCTGTAAATCACATAAAGTCGTAGCATGATGAGTTTAGGCAATACTGTACAAGTCATTTAGGGCACTAAAAAACAAACAACTTTTTCAACTGGATTAAAAATATGTATGAAAGGCAATACTACAGGCATAATGCCAGTCACATGATCCAAGCACTTGGCCTTAGGCAAGATCCTAGAGGATTCTGCAGCATCACTAGACAAGGGAGATATCTAGCATTTGATCACGGTTTGTTTTTGTGTGTGTGCTTGTGTCAAAAATTTCACTTGCAAAAGAAGAGAATGTTGGAGTTCTTATTTCCAAGATAGACATTGCAGTTTTTCTTTTTGAAATAATTCATTATAAGGAATAGGCTAACTGCCCTTTTGCATGAAGCATCAGCCGAAAAGTGTTACTGCAGAAAATTGCTACTTCTCCTTTCATGTACTATAGTTCATGCTGCCATATTTACTGTTTTATCCTAAGAATTAAACAGCATGGCATTTCACATTGTCTGAGGCTTTTTAAAAATAATGTACTGATTTTTTTAAGTATTATATGCACACCTTCTAATTAATTTGCCTTCAGTTATATTTATTGAATGTTTAGAAATAAAAGGATAGTATCTGTATAGGTGTGTGGGTTCTAATACATATATGTACAATGCAGGTCATTAAATAACCTTTTTAAAAAAGCATCAGTGACTGATGGAATTTGACAAGTAATCCTACTGTACAGTTTGCTCAAAATGATGAGGAAAATAATGTCAAGAAAGAAAGAATGTTTGTTTTACTGAAAAGAAAATAAGAATTCTGCTAGATCAGATCAAAAGCAGCTCAAATCCATTTTGTCCCAAAGTGGCCACAGATGGCTATAAGAAGCTCATCAGGAACAAAGTGAGGATACAAAGACATTCTTCAGGTTTTCCAGCACTTGACCTTACTAGTAAAGAATATTGATCAGATTCACACATGGTGCTAAGCCATGGTTAAGCTCATACAACATGGTAAGGTTGGATTATCACTGATTCTAAAATTGTGGGAGAAAATGCTTGATTATGTATCATCAAGTTGGTATTGATTCTTAACAATAACATACGTTTACTTTTTCTATGACAGTCTGACCCTAACAAGGTCTTTCAACAGTGCCTATTCACTGTAATTGGTCCATCCATTTTGCTGCTGGTCGTCTGTTGTTGCTTTTTTCCTTCCAACTTTCCAGCATTAGAGTCTTCTTCAAAGAGCTAGATCGTCACAAAATCTGTCTGAAGTAAAATACTGCGAGTTAAGAACCATGGCTTGATTTATTTGATTATCCATTTACTTGTTTATTTATTTTTGACTATTCGTTGAATTCTTCAACACCAAAGTTCAACTGGCAATTCTCTTTCTATCCTGCTTCTTCAAAGTCCAAATTTCACTTCCATAGAGAAAGTCATTGCTTGCACAATCTGATCTTTTATCTGTAGCCATCACAACATCTCATATTTTCCAAGGCTATCCATCATTTCAGTATCTACACTGTAAACATGTCCACTTATTCCCTTTTTATATAATACCTAAATACAACATATTTTTATCAAAAAGAATCTGCTCTCTATTTCTCTTAACATTTTGGCACATTTTCATGCTATACAATATCAATATTACTTGCAAATTAATTCTAAAATATTCTTTCTTTTTGTTGTTTAGACCTATCTCATCTAGGAGCCAGAAAATACTCTCTTGATTTTATAACAAACTTCATGAAAGGAACTCTGGTACGTATATTATACAGGTATAATGACAAATTGGAATGTAGGATTACAGTTCTTTACACACTGTGTGTTTAATAGCAGGTAATTTTTCTAGGTACAGTAGAGACTTATTTCCAAGCACTCGAGGGAATAATAAATCCACTTTATAGAAGACTTTAAGATTAGTCCTAGTTAATAAAAATTAAATATTTCTACTTTCAGCTCATTCCAATTTAATTTTAAAAATCAATGTTTCAAATGCAATGAATAAATATATTTCCTATAAGCCTGTTTGGAATCCACACTTTAATTGAAAACCATGTTGTTATTCAGCTTTCAGAAGAACAATTTATCAATACTTAAGTGAGATTTCTCTTTTTTTTTTTATAAAGCACTTGATTTTTTTAAAAGATCAGAAAAGTATGCAGCAAAAAAACCTCTCATTTTGATGAGCAGAAGTATTAAAGGGGTATTAAAATGCATTAGAAATGCATATCAGTTTGAAATAAAGAACATATTGGTATGGGGTAAAGAGCTTGAGAACTACACTGCATGAGCTAAGAAGACACAAAATATGTTTAAAGGATTAAGATTTTAAAATGTGAGCAGAAGACATCAAAGGAACCATATTGAGAGGACTTGAACTACTGAAGACATATCAGAACACTTTAAAATTGTATTAGTAATTTGTTGTTGTTGTTGTTTTAAATAGGAAAATGCAAGACTTGCATTTAAAAGTCTTAGACTTTTAAAGTCTAAGAGCCTTAAGAGCTATGAAGAGGAAGATCAGTCCATTCCCTCTTAATAAAATTGCTAGGAAATAAGGGCAGCTTGTAAGTACAGTACATAGCAAGTGATTAATATTTTCACATTGCCATCTGGTACTAGCATACCAGAGGTGGGTTCCTACCAGTTCTATCTGGCTCTATAGAATCATTAGACACTCAGAGATGATATCACGGAGCCGGTTCCTTCGGTGCCTCCGTGGGCGCTGCCATTTTGAATTTTTTGACTGCTGTGCGAGCACGTACGCACGCGCTTCGCACATGCGCACAAGCTGCAACCCTGAGCGAACCAGCAGCAAAACAATTTACAACCCACGCCTATAGCATACTACACATTCAATTGTATATGGGCATCATATATTCTTTGTGTTATGTACTAGTGGTAGTTTTCTAATTTTTAGGAATAGAGTACAACATTCTATCTATCTATCTATCTTATCTATCTATCTATCTTATCTATTTATTTGCTGCCCATCTTGCAGTTCAGGCAAGTCTGAATGGCTTGCATCAAGATAAAACAACACGTAATAACAGTTATAAATATCAAATGGATTAAAATTACAAAAATTAAATTTAAAAAAGGGTTTGGGGAGAGAGGTTAGTGTACCAACCACGTCCAGCAAGCAGCTTCTCCTTCTAGTAAAGCCAGCCAGCATAACCAGGTTTTAAGAGCTTTCCTGAAGACTTAAAAACTGTTTTTGGGGGCATTTTCAGGCCTTTTTTGGGCTGTTTTCTGGGCCGTTTTCCGGGACTTTTTAACCTGAAAATGGCCCGAAAAACGGCCAAAAAACAGGCATACATGCGCCGACCAGCTGGTCTTTGGGTTTCTGGTGCTCTGGCGCATGCACACACCAGCTGGCCGGTGTGCATGTGCATGCCTGAAGCCTGAAGACCAGCTGGCCGGTGCAACCATGCGTACCGGCAAGCTGGTCATTGGGTTTCCGCCACTCCAGCACGCACACATGCACACACGTTCCGGTTTGGGCACTCAGTGCCGAAAAGGTTTGCCATCACTGGGATAGCCACATGTACAGCACATTGCAATAATCCAGTCAGGAGATGACCAGGGTGTGAATGAGTGCAGGGTCTCATGAGCTAGAAAAGGGTGCAATTGGCACACGACATGAAGTTGTGCAAAGCCACAACTGCTACTTTCTCTTCAAGCAGGAGTTGCGACTATTGGGTATTGGGTCTGTCTGGGGTAGCGTTACCCCATTCAGAACTAAAGATGATAAACAACATATGTGAGATATTGCTGTCACTCAAGATTCCAGCAGCAAAATGAAGTCAACATTTTAAATTCTATGTGCCAGTCCCTGAATCTTACCCAAGGTGAATTCCTTGCAGATACCAAAGTGCAAGATGTCAGACCAAGAGGCCAGCCTTCAAATTAGGAAAATATGATTTAGATTAACGTCACTTACATTAAGCAGCTTGAACTTGTTAACACTTCCTTCTAATAAGCCTTTTACATTATTACTGTTGCAGCTACTACCGGTAGCTTTTATTGCGGCATTCAGAGTTCTTTTTATGATGTTTTAATGGCTGAATTTATGCTTATATTAATATAGTTTCAAGTACATTTAAGCTGGGTAAAGAGACCATGATTAATCTGGATTGATCTGTAACTGGTTTGTACTTGAATAGACCATGAGGAATTTCCAGAGTTGTAAGCTACACTGAGAGGTTAAAAAAAAGACCTCCTTAAAGGAGACAGTGGTGAGACAATTGCATAGATGTCCTGCGAAGTTACTAAGTTTTGAACTGTACTCAAGAACTTCTTTATCCTTTAAGTTAATGTTACCACAGCCTAACACTGTTCTGTATCACCTTGGCCCCAATGTGCATATCTGAAGACTCTTTATCTTCACATCCAATTTTGCTTGTATAGACATGGACTCGAGATCAACCATATTTTATTTTCTCCTCCTCGCTTTCTTTCTAGTAACTTACCTAAAGAAAGTTTCAAAACCTTGCAATGATTTTGTACAACGTCAGTTGGCATAATAAATTATTGACTCCAAAGATTTTGGACATAGTTGTTTAGTCAGCCTTTTGCTTTTAATGTTCCCATATTCTATAAACTTAATAAAGTGGCCTAGCATGAATTTATACTTCCAACTTTTGGTTTTCATTTCTTTTTAAAAATAGCCTATAACATTGCAGCGAATAATATAGACCATCTGAAAAATGCAAGTTTGGGCCTTCCTTTTGCTTAGTCTACTGAGTTTTTGTTAAAAGAAGCAATTGACTTGAAATACAATCAATATAATTTCACAATGATGTCAATGGGACCTTTGTATGCAATTAACTATTCAGCTGGACTGTGTTCACATTGGTGAGTATTCAGTGGTGATCCTATCAGTATGCCCCAGTTCAGGCGAACCAGTAGCGGCGGCTGTGGGTGGTTTGGAGAACTGGTAATGTGAGACTCCGCCCATCCACCCGGACACCCTTAACGTCCAGGTTTTTTTTACCCTTTGGGCATGCACAAAGTCTTCTGTACATGTGCAGAGGGTAAATACTTGTACCCGACAAGGCACGGGCATGAGCGAAGCAAGCGAGCACACACAGCACGCGGACTTCCAAACCGGTAGGGAAGGTAAGTAGATTTCACCACTATGAGTACTGGTAATTACAATTCTGTTGCACTGAAGGTCTCCGGTCATGGGACTCTGAATGCAAAGAAAATTTGTATGAGAGCCAAGAGAATCACTCTGGAAGTCCATGAAAAGTCCTCAGACTAAAATTATTTATTTAGATAAACATTAGAAGGCTAATTATATTAATTGCTATGCTAAGCTGCAGTGCACTGGTGTATTTTGTTTATTTATGGAATATCAGCCTATCTTAAAGGTCAACCATTTTCTCAAATTCTTCTTAAAAGCCCCATGAGCCACTATAGATCAGCTTCACCAATACTATCCAAGGTTCTGTTAGCAAGTGGGTTGTCTCCACGCATTCCATGCTAAGTTATGATGTCTCTCAGTACAAATTCATATAAGTTCAGGCATGAGCATTTTATATGTATATCACTTTGTCATAAGATAAGATAAATAAATTATGAACTAGGCAATAACAGTGATTAAAAAGAAAGAAAGGATTAGTATCGCGTTCGCAATATGCTGCAATGTTTCTCAAAATCCCCATAGCGGGAAAATTAAAATCAGGTAAAAGCAGAAATTTTATAGTGTGCCTAAACTTAATTGTCACAATGAAGGTGAGGCAAATGTTCAGATGATCCCTTCTATGCCCAATAACTACCTAACCCTCCAATAGAAATTATTGCATTGACTAAAAATTTAAAAATAATTGCTATTTTTTTATATAGCATTTTATACCATGTTTTATATTTTATAAAATATTTATAAATATTTTAATATTGCATTCTATATTTTATAGGGAAATCTTTTTTTCTATTCTTCATTACCACATTGGGAAGATAATTTATAAAGAAATATTGCCTAAAATTGAAAAAGAGGGGGGGAAACATAAAATACTTAGAATATATGAAGAGAGAGAAAGATTAGACTTTCCCTCCTCAGCTATGTCCTCCTTCTTTACAGAACAATGTACCTTATAAGGAAATGCTCCTCTTAATATCAGTTTTTCTGTTTTCTTTACTAGGTCCAATTTCATAAAAATGAGGGAAAGAGAGAAAAAAGTATGTGGAAAAGAGTTTTTTTTTTAAGGAGGTTTTTTTCCTGGAAAAAAAGAGTCTTAGGAAGAAGGTACTTTTTCAAAAAATACCACTATTATACTTTTTGTTTGTTTTAATTCATGTGTTGAGCTAAGCTGAAATAGGATTCCATTGTTGGTGTGTTAATGTATTGTGCAAGCTCAGTCACTATGACAAACATACAAACATTTAGACATTTAGACATTGTGACTAAACCGTTGTGCCTTTTTTAGGATTTGTTTGTTTTTCAAGCCTAAAGGCTGTCCTGTTTATGAAATCTGTGTTGTGGTGGTTACATCAGGTGTTCCTGTGTATGTATTCAATATTACCGTATTTTTCAGACTGTAAGATGCACCGGTGTATAAGACCCACCAAGATTTCAAAGAGGTAAGTAAGAAAAAAAAAGTTTTTTTCCTCCCCAGCCCCAGAAGCAGTCTGGAGGCCCCCAAACCCTCTGTACACCCTTTTTTTTTTTTTTGCAAAAACGGGCCTGTTTTTCACCAGTTTTTGCGAAAAACGGGGTGCACACAGGGTTTGGGATGTCTGCAGACTGCTTCTTTGCGCTGAGGGAAGGCAAAAACAACCCTGTTTTTGCAAAAATGGGATGCAGGGCTGGGGCTTCAGGAGGCCAAAAATTATTATATTTGGTGTATAAGATGCACCAACATTTTCCCCCTGTTATGGAGGAAAAAGGTGCGTCTTATACTCTGAAAAATACGGTACTATGAATGTATTGGATTCTTCCATGTCTGGAGAGTAGATGAAGTGGAGATTCTGGACATAATGCTTTGAGGCTATTATTTGTCAGCAGTGTTGCCATGGACACAAGGGGCATGTCTATCAGGATCACTTGATTGTTCCTTTGTTGCTTGAAGCAATCATTTTCATTTTCTGCTGGAAAACTCAGCTAAGCTACACTTACTTTGTACTGATTTGAGATGATCGTCATAAAGTGCTTTCCATATAAGCTTCCTGATTAAATTAGTTCCTAACAAGTACATAATTTGCATTTTGTTCATAATTAAATTTTCTTCCCTAAAGACAAATAAAGCAAATACTTCAAACTCCATGAACACAAGCATTCTCCTGGTACCCATTTGCTAAAATTAAGATGTAGTCTTTGTGCTAGAAATTAATTTCAGATTTCATAGAGAAGAGGCAATATCACTGAGGCTTTTTCCACCCACTTGCCACAAGAGGTCAGTCGTGCTATGGTTTCCGTTAGAAAAAAATAAATCTACAGACAATAATTTTAGAAATTAGGTTTCTTGTTTTGTATTAGTATTATAGATTAGAAGTGTTGGATGATGATGATGTCAAAAGAGTATTTTTTTTAACTGCAGTTTGAAATGGTCGCAGAAATACGACTGCGAAAAACAGACTGGAAACAAAAGTTAAAATAAGCAAAAAAACAGTAAGAGAGCACCTGTCT
>JANHFT010007999.1:3777-13873 GCA_032467955.1 Pseudoxenodon macrops | reverse complement strand
CCTGCCCTCAGGTGCTTTGGAGAACAGCTTGACTCCCTCTTCTTTGGGGCAGCCCCTGAGATATTGGAACACTGCTGTCATGTCTCCCCTGGTCCTTCTTTTCATCAAACTAGACATGCCCAGTTCCTGCAACCGTTCTTCTTCATATGTTTTAGCCTCCAGTCCCCTAATCATCTTTGTTGCTTTTCTCCGCACTCTTTTCTCAACATCTTTTTTGTAGTGTAGGACATGATTTTTCCTTAAACCTGCAAAGATGCAGGAATTTTGGAAATCATAAATTGGCATTCTTCCCGAGAAAACAACCATGCACATTCAACTAACTAAAAGCTAGAAAGTAAAGAACTCTGCATTGAATTGAATCATCTCAAACACAATGAGAGGTTGTGGGGTTCCCACTGGGACCAAGATGGTGAATACAAGGAAGCTGCAAGAATGGTGTCTTACTTACATGGTCTAGCAGGACATTATCCAGATTATATGCCTGGTTTAGTGGTCTATAGCATATTTCCACAACAGTATCTTTTCCTTTCCTTTCATAGCAATCAATGTAAAAATAAAAGTGATAACCAGAGAAGAAAGGGGCATAAACCTATGTAGTAAAATAATGACAACTTATAAAAGATCATGATACAAGGTCAAAATATTTTTATGACATAAAGGTCAGAATAGTGAAAGTATTGTTGTTTACAGGGGTAATGCCTATGAAAAGCAAACACTAAGAAAGAATTAAACAAGTTATATTCCTTTGAATTATAGATTTGTTGTTTGTTACCATTGTTACTAAGAGTACCATGGATTGTTAATCAGTCCTAGAGCAAATAAAAGCAGAGTGCTCCTTGAGTCATTATGCAAAAACTCACATACTTGGAACATGTGATGCATAGATTAAAAAAGAGTATTATATTTGAGCAAAATAGAAGAAGGGTATTCAGGTATATGGAGATATCCTTTGGGAAGAAATGTGAGAACTATTAAGTAAATGTCAATTTAACCTTGGGAAAGAAGAGGGAGTGAGAAAGAAACTCAAGATAAGCCCACCTTAATACTGTTTGGTATAAGAAGGGGCAGAAGAAAGCTCATGTTTTCAAGATTCTATTATTGTATTTTCCAGCAGTAAAGCAGAGTTCCAATAGTTTTTACAAACTCTGTTTTGTGGCCTCATCTATCTTGAAGGACTGTAGACTGTGTATCGTTCCTTCGTAATTGTCATATGTAAAGAGGACCTTATGCACTTACAGATCACTGTTGGACATAGCTCCATAAATCGAGTTAAGTTCAGTTGTAGGAAATAACTTTTTATTGTTTCTAACAAAGTCCTTCATTTTTATATCAGTTTTTAAGGTGCTCATCAGAATCCTGACACTAGCAACAATTGAACTGAGGCAGAAACTTGCATATGAATGCTTGCACAATATCTGCAGTATTTAAACATGAGAGTTCATTGAATATCCAGACCATAGAAAAGTTTCCTTTCTGCTGTCCTGGGATATATTAGGACGGTAGGCACACTGGTGCACTTATGCATGCCCCTTACAGACCTCTTAGGAATGGGGTGAGGTCCATAGTAGACAGTCTAAAGTTAAAAATTTGGGGATTTCAAAAAACCATAGACTGTCTACTGTGGACCTCATCCCATTCCTAAGAGGTCTTTAAGGGGCATGCATAAGCGCACCAGCGTGCCTACCGCCCCTGTCCTAATGTTCCCTTTTATTCGTATTCATTTCATGTATTCAAATCACTTATATATATTATCTAATACATGCTTGACAAAATAAATAAATACAATTTGAATGAAGATCCTTAGTGTGAAAACTGATTTGGGTGGCACAGATGTCAAAAGCAGGAGATATCCATCAATTCAAACTTCAATGTGCATTTTAAATGATGAAGAGATGTTACTAAACTCTGATGCATCGTTCATATCAAGGCCAGTCTGGCTTTTTAAAGCTCACACAAAGGTAGATGCTGCCATCTTTCTACTGTAAGTCCACCTACTAGGGGGGGGGGAGTGTGTGTGTGTAAGAATTGGCATAGATTGAACATATGACAGGTCTTCAACTTCAGCTGAGTAGATCAGCTTTTGTTTTGAATGATTAAAGAGTCCTATGTGTGAAAGAGTGAGAAGAGGAATAGCAGCATTAGCATTTCTTTGTAGAAAATTTCCCCAGGAACAGATTAGATCTATGGGCTTTTGCGCATGCAATTTATCAGACAGTACAATTTTGAGAAAAACTTCACTGCAGTTGCTACATTTACAAGAAAGATGTGCTGAGGACTTGAAAATACTGCTTCACCCAAGCATGCATGTCACTTTGATACATCTCAAACTCCAAAGAAATCCAGGGGAAGAAACAGATGCTTTGTGTTACTTTCAAAATACATTACACTAAGGTCATTTAATTTTTTCTGGCTGAATGCTTGACAAAGTTCTGACTTGTTAATATGTATGTGTAGAGTTCTGTCCTGTTTTTCCCCTGCTCTGCCTGTATTGATCACAAAAAACATAGGAAGCTTCCTTATACTAAATAAAATTATTAATCCATCTAACCCATATTATCTCTAGAGACTGGCAGCGGCTGTTCAGATTTTTAGACAGGGTTTTTCCCCCCGGTCTTACTTGGAGATGATAAGGATTAGTAGAGGACTTTCTAAACACAAAGTTGTGTTCTACCACTGAGCTATGAAACCTCTGGATATGTTTGGATAGGGACATTCTATTCTTGGAAACCCTTTTAGCTTTCTAAATCCAAAGGGAAAGAATAAGATGTACAATAAAAAAACTAGGAAGCCCTTAAGACTTGGAAAACAAGAAAATCACTGTAAGAATACCCTATTTTATGATATATCATTAGCAATATATTTAATTATCATGACTACTACTACCAGACTGTATAGAAATTGTATTTTACCATAAACATGGATAGTAAGTTGCGTTAAATTAAGAGGTTAAAAAAATAAAAACACACTTTCGAATAGGTTTTCCATGTGTACATGTTCAAGTCTATTGTGAGCAAATGACTGATATGCAGTACCATAATTTTTCAGCTGTGCTACAGATATGCTTACTTTTGAAAAATCTTACTTATGAGCAACAGGACTTTTGCCAAGTGCTTTTACTGGCAATGTGGCTGTTCTAACAGACTTCTTAAAACAATCTTTTATAATCTATTTCCAATTTAAAAGGCATAAGCTACCTTTTCACCTGTATGCTGTTGTTATTTTTTTAACTTAAGGTATATAGTTCGTTCTAAATGTTTGTAATGTCTGTTACAATTGATAACTATTTCATTCTACAGTTCTACAGAGGGAGAGAGGGAGGGAGAAAAGGAGAGGAAAACGGGGGGGGGGAGAGACAGAGAGAAAGAGAAATAATATTAATTCCTCCATTTACTTGTCTAACTGTTTTTGAAGGAATGAATGTGAATTAACGGTGTTATCCTTTCCTAACAATTATCTTTCGCTACTCTAGCTAGTTTAGTTCTAAAAGACAGAGCCATTGACAAGGGAGAAAAAAAGAACCTTCTCAGATTTTTTCAGCTCAGCGGTGGTAATGTTGCACTGAACACTAATGAGGGAACCCCCACTGGTTTGCCTGCTTTGTGACTTTTCTATTTCATAATTATTTTTAAAACGCAAAACGACATGAGGTAGCCCAGTCATGCCTCTGCTACTTCCTGCTACCTCGGTGTTCACTACAGATGGCAATTTGTTCTTGTAACATATATGTCTCTCTGACCATTTTCATCTAATTTGTATGGGTTCTACCATTTCCTTTCTCTCTTTCAGGGGCCTTGCTGTGTGTGAGCTGGGGGGTGGCATGACATGCTTGGCTGGGCTTATGGTAGGTCTTTTCTCAATCCCATTTCTATTCAGAGGGGGGAACAAAAGGGAAAAATGTTCCAGTGCCTCCAACGACTGGGTCAGAGAACTGTCAACAGAATCAGCTGCAGTCAAGCTGCAGAATCTTCAGAGACCTTCTAGACTGACTGGCTTTCGTATTATATCGATTTTATGGTTGCCTCGACGAGGAGAAACATTTTACCTCAGTGTAGTCAATATCTCTTGTTGTGACATTCCAGGCCACATACACTCCGTCTTTCAGAGCCATAGCTAACGCTCCCCCGCGCCCCCCCTTTCAGATTATACTTCACCATTTGCTAAGATACAGGAATAGCCTGGCGAATCACAGTTGGAGCACCATGATATAGCTGCTAATGTTTTGCCTGCATTATTACACCAACAAACATGATCCAGAGCTCTCGGTAATTAGATTCTTTTGAATTAGATTGGCCATTCAGAAGCGTCATTCACCATTCTCTAGGTTCTGAGTCATGTATTCAGGAGATATTATGTAGCAGTGCAGTGCATTAGACAAGTTTTTATGTCTCTACAAATAAAAGCATATTGTTACACTGATTGGCATTTGACAAACCTGTCGTTCTTACACAATGTGTCGAGGTTACAGCCCAATGTGCGAGCATGTCAAAGCTCACAAAAAAATTACCCTTACAAAGCCATCTGCCTGCAATGCAAAGTTATATGAAGGGCATCAGGCAGTCAGACAGAAGCAAGCTGAAAGGCAGAGTGACAGCCTCGGATGATGGCTCTACTAGATAAACAGAAGCCCGCAAATGAAAGCCTCTCAGAATACCATCATCCGCTGTCACAATGCAATTACGGAACTGAATGATAGCAAGATAGAGGCTCCCGCAAATGGAATGATAAAAGTATTGACTGATTTGATTGAATGATTAAAATAATGCAGACATAAAATGAAAAAAGATTGAAGACTGTTACAGGGAAATAGGTGAGGAAGCATGATACTGAAGGCTTGTCACTCCTGTCTTCACTTCCACACAGACAAGCATATTTGCTCATTGTTTGCTGTGCTCTTTCTCTCTCCCTCTCCCCTCCCCCTCACCCCTTTCCAGGTTGCTATTTCTGCAGATGTCAAAGAAGTTCTGTTAACTGATGGAAATGAAAAGGCTATCCAAAGTATCCTTATTCAGTTAGAAAACTGGTGTGTTGGATTCATTCCATTTTGTTGGGTTCATGCTCAGTGTAAAAATAGAACAAGGGGTTATATAACAATATGCATTATTTATATTGTGGGTGTGCATTTGTGTGTACGTGTGGATGTATATATATATATATATATAAATTCACATTAAATATAAAACACACACCCACATCCAGAATAATTATTTGAAAAAAATATATGATTTTTTTTAGTGGTGGTGAAGTTAATTATATAATTGTATACTGTTCCTAAACATATATTCACTTATTCCATTTTATTTTTATTATTAAGATCAATATTTGTCAATTTTCAGTGATTTCATTCCAACAACATTGAAAATAGAATGTCAATTACAGCTAATGTTGCAGTTTTTAAAATTCAACATCAGCTGCAATAACAATTTCTATTTCTTTTATTTAGCTATTTTACACTGAGTTTGTTTTCAGATATTATAGTATGTAAATATGTCCCTTTTGCATATTTATCTTATTTTTACAGTTGGGTTGTATTTAATCATGTATACACAGTATCACTCCTTGCAACCTGTCCCTAACTGCATGCAACATGGATCTGCATTCAGTTAATGAATATTATCCAATATTTCTCTTGGACCAAGATTTTCAAATATTACTATCCATTCCATACATTTTTATTATTATCAAATTTGAATTCATTTTATATTTAATCCTATTAGTATATATGCAGGTAAACAATTTACACTTTAATGTGACTGCAAATTATTCCCCCTGAGTTAACTAAGTGTCTACAATAGCACAAGAGCTGAATCCCATAGTGAATATTAATGGCTATCAGAAATTGAGAAGGAGCTGCAGAAGGTATCTGTTTGCTTTGCTTCTTGATGATAATGACATTTGCATGTTAAGGGCCTTCCTTTGGCAGGTGATATTCTAATGTCAAAGTTACAGAGAAATCTTTGTTAGTGCTATCAAGTGATCTTTCTCAAGTCTATTCAAGCTTTAGAGGGACATTTTTAAGAAGGGAAAAACGTAGTTAACAATGCATGTTTAATTCTAATACAGGATGTTGTCTAGCAGACTTAAAGAAAGAAATTACTCTTTTTGTGGACCCTCAAGGTAGCTATAACTGTTTCAGTTAGTTGGAGAATTCAGAGATAAAAGCAGACCTTACTAGAAACACAGCCCCATCTTTAAAAAAAAAGAAAGATGTACAAGAGCTTTAAAATAAAAGGAATGCAGAGTCTTGTTGTAATATTTATCCAGAAAAATAGGACTCCTCCTACTTCAGAAAATAAGATCTAATTATATGTAATATAGGTACAATGGTCAAGTATCACACTTTGCTTTACAGTATATATGTAAGCCCACAGACACACATACACACACAATTAGGTAAATATCTTTACAAATGAATAGATGGGAGACAATATAGCAAAAGTAATTTCTTTCAGATGTAGTCTGAAGCAGGCTTATTTAGCAATAAGGCAAATAGATCCCAGTACTCCTGTGTAACCATGTACAGGCTGATGCTGTTGGATGTTAAATATTGCATCCTCTTTTAGATGCCTATCCAGTTATCCATCAAAATCTGCTGTAAATTTTTACTGGCTGGCTCCATAATACTAAATAAATGTTTTAGCAAATTAATTTAGCATTAAGAGGCTTAGTTTTTACTTTTAGTTTTATTGGGCTATACTTTGGTGTGATCTGACGCTTGTACCTGGCACTAAGAGTCACTCTTAAATAATTTTATGTAATTTTACTTAAGTAATGTAAGACAGATTTTCTATCTGAGCCTTTTTAAAAGGCAACAAACGTAAACAGTGTAACAGCAAATAGAATACATGCGGTGGTGAAGCATTATTTACTTAAAATGAAAAGTCAGATATATTTCCAGTAAAATAGTTTTGTAAATACATCTTACTCATCCTTTCAGTACTATTGTGATGATATGTGACCAATTAATTGTCTACAACCCCCCCAAAATAAATATCCTGCATTTTTGAATTCTAAATTAAGTGTTTAGTTTTGTACCCTATTAAAAAGCAATTAAATTAAAATGCTGTTCCTGTTTAAAAATAGAGTTTACTTTTGTTCTTTAAACTTTTTTATAACTCCAAATTTTATGCCAGTGTCCCTTTTTATGATCGTGTAATCCCTGACACTATCATATCAAAAAAACACCTTTCTAAAAGTTAAAATGGTGTCAATCTGGGAAGAGAGGGAATCGCAGTAAGAAGCCAGGAAATCACTGAGCAAGCCTGCTAATTATTCTTAATAGGCAAGATGAACACATTCAGCAACAAATGACTGCATCAGAGAAATGTCATTGAAAATTGACTTGGAATAGTGCTTTGGGTCTGAGCATCCATTTTTATATTATTGTCATTATCCTACTTATTATTTTTGCTCTTATTAGTGTTGTTCACAGGGGATACCAAAGGGTTCTATTTTTGTGAAATTTTACATTTCGGAGAGGGAGGATTTGATTTTTTTCCCCTTCAAAATCACAAAGTCACATATTCACATCCCATCAGTCATTGACGGTTTTACTGTCAGTTCATTTGTGTGAGTAGTAATTTCATTTGTTATTGGGTTGTCAAACCATGTGCTCTCTAAATGCAAAATCAATATCGATCGATATATGGAACAAAAAAAACCCCTCTGTATTTGTATTAACTATTTCAGGTTTTAAGCCATTTTGGTTCATATCATATTTTAATCCTAATATTCCCGAGCATTACTATCTGACATACTGTAAATATATTTCACTTATTCTACATAGTACCTAAGTCATGTGAATCTTTTAAACTACAATGAAAACAAATGAAACTGCACTTCAGAAAAACATTATCTGCAATCTTTAATAAGAGAAATAAGGAGTTTGTATGGGTATATTTTGGAGAGTTTTATTGTTTGAGATAAAATATCCGAAGAGAAAGAAACTATGCCAAAATGAAATTTAGTAATCAATCTGAACATAAGATGTATATCTTTTAAATGAGAATAAATGCTAATCTGATTGTGATAGTTCTATGCTACACGGTGTACTTAAAAAAATAAAAGTTGGGTGAACTTTCATAGAAAGTTTCATATTCATAGAACATAAATATTTTAAAAGTATTTAACGCATTCTTTAAGGTCATCTGCTGTCTATGTTATTTACTCTCCTGTATTTATATACATTTCCCCCATGAAATTAAGGAAAAAAAGGATATGTTTTGGGTGCAATTCAATTATTCTATAATATAAATGTAGCTATTAAATATAGCTATGGAATTTTGTATGGAATTTTGACTAATCTAAAAAAGGTCTAGGTTGAAACTGTGTGTATTGAAAATATGGATTTTTGTAGTAATGCAAGTCCCTTATAGTTCAGTAAGAGTGAGGTTTGTGTTCAGTAAGAGTGAGGTTTGTGTTTAGTAACAGTGGGATGTTTTTATGTGTGCAACCTGGTACAGGGCTGAATTCCTAAGGCAACTTATACCTAAATCAACATTACTGAAATTAAAATTATTGAAAGGCGTTACAAGAACTAAATTTGAGAGCTTTATTGGCCCGTGTTCAATTAACAGAGGTGTGTGTGGGTTCCGTTACAATATTTAAGTCTTTTCTCCCCTGTGATTTAGATAATGTTTATAATGTTAAATAATTTTACAGAATTCCATGAAATGTTTTCAAAGGCAAACCTTAGCTACAAGGAGAAGTAAACATTAATACCATCATTGTCATCATCATCATCTTCATCATTGTCGTCTTATAAACCATTATTGATGAATATGTGTGAAAATTTAAGCATTTTTCTAATAGTATTTTAATCAACATAAACTGCTAATGTTAGTGCAATCATGCCTACTGAATATTTAACAGTGGTATGGCTTTGTTTCTTTGGACTTGTACAAAATATTGTTGCTATACTTTAGTAGAATTAGTTGGTGAATCTGCAAAGTTTCTTAGAGTTATATAGCTACTCCCTTGTCAGGCAATTCTGGACTAATTCAGTTCAAATTATTCAGGTTTGAAAATCAAATTTATTGCCAGATCATGTAATTTTAAATTCAAATGCCTAGAAATATTGAGGAAAAAATGAGCTTCATTGCAATGTAAACATATTAAAGATTGAAATTTATATCTATTTTCCATCTGTGTTACTTTTGGTCATCTCAGCTTAGAGTATGCAGGTGTACAGTGTAATGACTTGCCTTGACAAGAATGATGCTTTAAAGATTTATATATACGTACGTACGTATGTACATATATACATACATACATGCTATCAAGGCAAGGACAGAGAACTGAGAGCTGGTCTTATGTTTAGTGCTACAACACCCATAATCTCTCACCAGGGAGCACCTGGGAACAGTAATCCAAATATCTGAGGGCACCAGGTTAACCACTGTCATGCTAGATTATCAAGAAAGATTTTTATGTATATTTATTTAAATCGGAATGGTGAAGCATATTTGAACTTCATTAAAATCTGTTGTTACACAATAATCCTGATTCTTATATCTGATTCCAGTTTTTAAATTTTTTGTTAAGGTAATTATATTGGTGACAGGATAAATAGGCTTTTGAGCAACCTACGCAAAAGGAAGATGATTAAGGCATTTCTGAATGGCATTCATTCGGAATAGTCTATTCAGTGGAATGCACATTCTGGTGCAATTATTTATTATTTATAAATGTATATAGCCATCCATCTTACTAATGTGACTCTGGGCACATTGTTTTATAAACAAAACAAATCTTAACTGTTAAAACAATTAATTGAATATAAATAAGCCTCACAATGGCGCAGTGGTTAGAATACAGCATTGCAGGCTAACTCTGCCCCTAGCAGAGCCTCACTGGCTCAAGGTTGAGTCAGCCTTCCATCCCAGTGTAGCACATTACAGTTTAATCTAAAATCTGGTTTCCATTATTATTTTTTCTAGTTTAGATATTCATAACATTGAGAAATTAGACCAATTGCAAATAATTCTCCTCACTATATCAGATCTCTTTAATGTAGCCCATTTGGGGGTTCGTAACTTGGGCGTCCTCCTGGATTCACGGCTGTCTTTAGAAAATCACATGACGGCCGTGGCCAGGGGAG
>JANHFT010007998.1:17717-34177 GCA_032467955.1 Pseudoxenodon macrops | reverse complement strand
ACATATTAGATAATATATATAAGTATAAACATGATTTGAATACATGAAATGAATATGAATAAAAGGGAACATTAGGATAGGGATGGTAGGCACACTTGTGCTCTTATGCACACCCCTTACAGACCTCTTAGGTATGTGGTGCGGTCCACAGTAGACAGTCTAAGTTAACATTTTGGGGATGAAACCACAGAGTCAGACAGTGCATTCCAGGCATTGACCACCCTGTTGCTGAAGTTTACCTTATGTTTGTATCTATTGTGTGCTCGTGTATTGTTGTGGTTGAAGCTGAATTAGTCATTGACAAGTAGGACATTGTAGCAGATAATTTTATGAACTATGCTTAGGTCATACCGAAGGCAGCATAGTTCTAAATTGTCTAAGCTCAGAATTTCAAGTCTGGTGGCATAAGGTATTCTGTTACAAGCAGAGGAATGGAGGACTCTTCTCATGAAATATGTCTGGATATTTCATAAATAAATGAGATAAAGCCTCTTAGGACTCAATGGGACTTCAAAAGTACAGGAGGAGAATCGTGTTACTGACTCATCACAAATTGGGTTTTTCAACCAAAGCTAAAACAGCAGGCATTTATCTAATGTTCTTTCCTGTCCATGACAACATTATTGCTTTCATTGATCGATGTCCTTTTCTTTTACTGGAGTAAAAAGAGAAAAAAGTTAGATTCTAAAATTTATTAAAAATTTACTAAAATAAAATTTATTTTAGTAACTCACACGATCAGACGTTGCACTAAAATGTACTTCCGATCCAGAGATTATAAATACTAAAAAGTTGACAAGGCCTATCATGGGATTTTTATGTATATTTCCCTCCTTCATTGAAGACTGCCTGTTGCTAGGTTTCACAAATTGACTCAAAGAAAAGGGAAAAACATCAGGCTTGTCAATTTGAGCTGATCTGCCCTTCTAAAGCTGCAGCAGACTCCTGATTTTCAGTTCTTGCCTGGTTTTATATAATTCAGCCCCATGTTTTCCTTTTCTTATAAGCCATGGGTTTACTTGGAAGAAAGGCACAGTAAGTTTCAAGTTGCTCCTCAAATAAATTTGCAAACACAAGCAAAGAAAACAAAACATGCAAAAGAGAAGAACAGAAAATGCCTCTCACTGTTTGTTTAGCCTCTCCTATATATGAGCAGGATGGAACGGAATGATATTGATGTCTATTTTGAGGTCCTGCCAATATTGGACACCCCTGTCCTAAATATTGTGTTAAAGAGTATGTGGCTCCTGCCTCAGTTTTGGAAGCTTCATGCATTGGCTTCCCAAAAGTGAGGTTTTGACAACCATGTCTGACTGGAGAACTAAAACTAAGGAGAAATTTCCTGATGGAACAACCAACCAGTGGAACAGCTTGCCTTCAGAAGTTGTGGGTGCTCTAACACTGGAGGCTTTTAAGAAGAGACTGGACAGCCACTTGTCTGAAATTGAATAGGTTTCCTGCCCAAGCAGGAGGTTGGACTAGAAGACCTCCAACATCCCTTCCAACTCTGTTCTTCTGATATCCTGCTAACCTACCATTTCCCTTACGATGTCTTCTCAGATTCTAGTCTAGTCTAGTCTACTCTACTCTACTCTACTCTACTCTACTCTACTCTAGACTATTATTCTATTCTATATTCTATTCTATATTCTATATTCTATTCTATATTCTATTCTATTATTTTTGATGCATTTTGATGTGTTTAATGGACAAAAGAAAAAATATCTGTATTGCAAATTATACAGGTAGAAAATACCAACTGTTATATGTTCAAACTGTTCCTCACTATACTGAAGGATAAAACAGTTCTTCACTACAGTGTTATAACAGGTTTGTATGTATGTGTATTATATTACACTGAATTCTTGGAACAAGCCACAGATTGGCAAATTGCTCCCTGATGCAAATACACACACACATGCACAACTATGTTATTATTCACCAGATCAAATCAATCCACTGCAGTAGAAAGGCCTCTTCACTGAAATCTTTGTGGATTTAGAGGCTGTCTGATGGAACTCTGTGTGGTTTATGAAAATAATAAAATGAAAAAAGGACATGTCCAGAACAAATAACCCAATACATCAAAAGAATACTAACAGAGGTGCAACAACCATCGCAACTCTTGGCCTGGGAACAGAGCCAGATTCTCAGTGCCTTGAGGATCGACTGCAGGATGAAAGCTTTACTGATCTCCAGAGACAGACTATTCCAGAGGGCAAGTGCTGTGAGAGAGAAGACATAGTTCCTAGGTCCTGACAGATGACATTTCTTTAATTAAAGGAATCAGAAGTGTGCCTACTCTGCTCAATTTTGCTGGACAGATTGAAACTTTCAAATAACTAGGCTCCTTGCCATGAAAGGCTTAATAGATGATAAAGAGGAGCTTGAATTACATGGAAAGCAAACTGGTAACCAGTTAGCTCACAAAGCAGCTATGACACATAGGCAAGATATGGCGCACCCATTGCATTCTGGCCCACTTAGAAGTTACAGATGGTCCAGAATGCAGAGTTGTTTACAGTAGTCCATCCGTAAGGTATTTAGGGCATACATAACTGTCCAAAGGGCCTCCTCCTTTAGGAATAAGTGCACCCGATGGATCTGTGCATCCTGGCCACATCTGCCACCTGCTTCTCAAACAGGAGTTTTGAATCTAAGATATTTCCCAGATTGCATCCTGGTCTTGAATTGGGAAGTGAAACCTATCCAAAACCAAAGTTGCAAATCTCCAGGTCCAGAGGACACGAAAACAACAACAACAACCCCACAGCCACTCAGTCTTATCAGGATTGATCCTGAGTCTGTTCCTTCCCATCCAGACTCAAACAGCCTTTAAACACTTTTGAGGCCATTGATAGCATCAACTGAATGGCCCAGGTTGAGATATACAATTGGCTATCATCTGCATACTGATTTAACAGATTAATAGAGTTGGAAAGGACCTTGTAGGTCATCTAGTCCAAGCCAAGACTAATTAATTAACTAATCAATGCTCAATCAATTATATTATTTTGTATTAGGCAAACTATGAATTAATCAAAGTTATAAGTATTGAGGTAGTGAAGCAGTATTGAAGGTCATGAAGGAAAGGGTTTCTTTTCTTGAGCCACATGGTTTGTATTCCTTTAATGGTGGCTACCAGATGACCCTAGACCCCAAACCAATCATCTCACTCAATGTTTTCATGTAGATGTTAAACAGGAGCAATAAGAGTATTGAACACTGAGACATCCCCAAAGTGAAGAGCTGGGGACAAGACCTCTCCCAACACTATCTAGAACTCACCACATAAGAAATAGGAGAATCTCTATAACCAATGCACTGCATTCCCACGCCCTGCATCCTAACCAGAAACAAATTGCAGTCATCATATCAAAAGTCACTGAGAGATCAAGACCATAATTATTATTATGGTCCATCACACAATCAGTCAGATATTTAGACTGGATCTGTTATTTTTGACCACCTATTGAGTCGTTCCCAAGGACCTGGGATAGGCAAGTGTTGTTTCATGGTGTTAAAAGTATTATCGTTGGATGTAAGCTGTTCCAAATAAAGCTGCCGTTTGCAATTGACTGGTGGTGATTTTGTCAATGCTGTCTGCTTGTTCAAATGTTGCTTCAGTTGTTTTGGGATTTGCATTCAAGGCACTTACTGGTACCGTCTTTGCTTCCCCCCTCTTCTGTTCAATTGTGTTCTATTCTCAGAGATTGGGTGGAGAAATCCCTGCAGTTTTATTGACAAAGTTTTTTAGAAGTGATTTGTCATTGCCTCCTTCTTAGGGGTGAGAAAATGTGAGTGGCCTAAGCTTCATGCCTAGGGCAGGAATAGAACTCACAATCTCCCAGTTTCTAGTCTGATGCCTTAATCAGCGGATACCAATGTTTTAGGCACTAGGGTTGTGTTTTAGGCACTAGGATTCCATGGAGAGAGTTTTTCTCTGATGCCTGCATCCCATGGATGGGACTTCACCAGTTTCTGGCATGCCACGGCTTGGTACTGACTGGTCCATGGGCCGGAGGTTGGGGATCCCTGGCTTAAGCACTATACCAAACTGGCTCTATTCAAAAAATAGTGAATTTAAAAAGAAAGTCAAGAAAAAACATAAGCTATGTTGGATGAAATACAGCGAAAACAAGAATTAAATTTCCAGAGAAAATAAATATGCTGGAATTCTTAGATCACCAATGCTTTCATTTTAATGAAATTTGCTCAAAAAACATCTTTAAAATTCATACTTGGCAAAATAACTGCTTTCAGTTCAGACAGCCACCAAAAAGGTGATAAGGTCTTCCCCAAAACTGGGAGTGTCTTAAGAAGCCTAGAATGTCTGCCTACCATGGGTGGCTTCTAACTTACATAGCCTCCGGTTTGCTGCCTCCCATGCCACGTGGGCGCATATTGCTTTGTGGGCGCGTGCAAGCACAGTAGAAAAAAATCCAAAAAATTCCCCCCCAAAAGAGGGCTGAAAACAAGATGGTGATGCATGCGCAGTGCCGGAAACTCGGCTTCTGTGCTTGCGCAGAATAAAAAAAACTAGAAAAAATTCAAAAAAAAATTCCCCCACCCCAAAAAAAGAAGATGGCAGCGTCCACGGATCAGAACCGGCTCTGTGACGTCACCAGGGGCCTACTACCTACTCAGTACAACCGATCCAAACCCACCTCTGCTGCCCATCCTATGTTAGGAAGGCTATAACATGTCAGAAACAACAATTCTTAATCTCTTTTTACTTACTATATCTGAGATATTTGGAAGAACAATTTGACTGTGCAGGTTACAAGTTTCAGTTGAAATATATCTAGTAGCTTAAGGGAGATATGTATTTTAAGCTGCTTTTGCTGTCCCACACCCTAATGGTATCTTAGGTGAATGTTAAAATTGGATCCAGAGGTCTCCATGATCAAACAGGCTCAATCCATATTTGTGCAGTTGATATGCAGTTCTTCTTGGGGAAGTCAAAATGGGAGCTGCAGAACATTTAGTGCTTTTGTGATAAGATGCTAAAATCCAATCGCAAAGTCTTTTGGAAAATCGGTAGCATCTTACCACTTGCTAATTTTATTTGGAAAGAAAAAAGAAGGTTTGAGACCAAATCCATCTCAAAGGGTTGATCATCACAGCCTGCAGCCATTTTGTGATTTGGACAGGCAGTCTATCCACCTGGGAAGATCTTGCTTGATGTGCGAAATCCAATAGCTTCACACTATACATGTAAAGTACTGTTACCGGTCATAAATCATTTCTGTCAATCATCAAAGTGTATCACTATGCTTTTAGTTAACATTTTAACCATGGCTAAAGAATAAGAATAATTAAACAGTTTACCAGCCATAGTGGAATTCAAATTTCTCATTTGCTACCTCACTTAGAATACAATCATATTAAATTAATTTAGGATGCCTATTTTAAACACTTTGGATGATCCCACCAGAAATGTTTACGTTTTTAATAGGCAGAGGAGGAGGAGGAAGATTTAGGCAGAGGAGGAGGAGGAGGAGGAGGAGGGCATTACAAATATAAGAAAGTGGTGTTTGGAGGAATCTTAAAATCTTGAATATACCTGTAACCCAGGCAGAAATATAGCATTGGCTAAATGATAGGAAATGTACAGCTGGGGGGAAAAAAGCTAGCTACAGTCCTCCTTGGTGTGCAACTTTTCCTGGTGCACTGATTTTATTTTCTAAGGAAAAGTCCTTACTTATGCTACATCCCAATTCCTACTTACTACATACTAGACATGGAATTTGCTTCTTTAATGAGATAGATAAATAAATTGATTTATTTTATGCCCCATCTTCAAGGTAGCTTATGCCAGAGTACAATTGATGATGATCATGTCTATGTTCTCATTTAATGTTCAGTTTCAATTTTTGAGTTAGTATTTCCCCCTAATATATTCACAAAGTCCTTTGAACATTATCAAGATCTGCCAGTATTTACCTTTGGGATCAGTACTTCTGACTTTACTGCTAGGTAGAATCAGCAGAAATTTTTGTATTACATAATGGCAGCCATTTGTCAGTTATTTGTTTTGGATTTATTTTTACTATCCAGGTGTCAAGGTGTGCTGCCTCTCAGGCACCATAAAACTCACTTGGTCTTGTGTACGGTGCACTTTGACTTAAAGGTGAGACCGCCTGTTTCACCTCACCCAGCAAAGTGTCTGAGGCAGATCATGATTGGCTTGTTTATGGTTCTCTACTACTTGGTACCAGATTATAAAGGATAGAAATCTGTCAAATCAAATACCTGAAACAAATGTGATGGTTACACTTAATTTATGTGATTTATAAATTAATACTGCTACACAGCTGGTATCTGTGAAACAAACAAAAACAAAAAAACAAAATACTATTCAGTGGACAGTGTTTTTGTTCACCAGTGTTTAGTTAGAAGTCAGCTTTTCTTCATTCTATAACCTCCTCTCTGCTGTTTTATCCATCTCAGTAATAGCATTCAAATAATTTAACAACCCTAATGACCAGCTGGGTAGGCGTGGCTCAGTGGTCATGTGACTAGGTGGGTAGGACATCACTCACGTCAATTGGCGCTTCACCTTAGCTGTTACAATGTAATAAGGATTAACCAGTGAGGCAGTTTCTGTAAGTAGGGCAATAAAGATTAGGCTAGAAACAACACCAGAATGTTTCCTTCCTGCCTTCCTTACAGGATTAGCCCTGTAAAGTGGGAGAAAAACAAAACAAAATAAGATTTCTTCCAACAACCAGTTCTCTGAACTGCTTAGAAAGTTAACAACTGGTTCTCCCGAATGGGTGTGAACTGGCTGAATCCCACCACTGTGACACTGACTTATGACAATTGAGCCCAAAATTTGTCTTGCTAAGCAAGATGAGTTTTGCTCCATTTCTTGCCACAACTTTTAAGTGAATCACTGCAGATCTTCGTTAGTAATACGGTGCTTGACTGTTAAGTCTGTTAGGTTGCAGGCTGTTAGGTTAAGTCAAGGACTACTTGTACTGCAATGGATGAATTGGGAGGAAATGATATTATTGTTATCATTGACAAAACTTATCCCTGACAATCTTACGATTTCGAAGAGAGCCTTGACCAAATGTTCTGGGCAGGAAGACTACAAAAATAATGAATCATATCCTTCCTTCATGAGGCCTAGATAGTTAATTTTTAATGTTAATCGCTGCAGGATCTAAACTGTTCCAAGCAAAGCTGCTTTTTGCAATTGACTGGTGGTGATTATTGTAATGAATTTGGATGAAGAAAAGTAATTAAGCATGCACTGGGAGGAAATATTATTGCAATGAATTCGGAGGGAACAGATTATGAATACATTAGGAGGCAAAAGATATTTAGCAGTAGTATTTATTATTGCAATGAATTGGGAGGGAACAGATTATGAATGCATAGGGAGGGAAAATATATTTGTCATTATTATTTCAGATTTAATTTCAATTCACAGTCTGGGACTGGTAAAAATTTAACAGTTCAAGTCCTACTCAAGGACCTAAGAATTATCTGGGTATATAGGCAATTCTGAGTAGGGTGGTATTTTGCAAAGTCAGTATATTCAGATCTAATAAATTCAACATTTCCATTTGGGTATTGCTCCAAGGGCTCATATTACTATTGATGCAACCATTGATTTCTTCCTTCATAGATGCTCAACTTCAATTTGCAAATCACAGTATTTTGTTATTTTTTTCTGTTTCTCTTCAATTCGTACATCACCTGGTATTGCAATATCCATGAATATCTATTATTATTATTGATCATCACACAGTCTGCCAGATATTCAGACTGGAGATTTGGCATATTTGTCTACCTATTGAGTCCTTACCAAGGACCCGGGACAGGCAGACGTGGATGTTTGATGGTGTTGCAGATATTGTCACAGGATGGAAGCTGTTCCCAGTAAAGCCTTTTGCAATTGACTAATGGGAAAATTTGTCAATCCGAATGGTGTTCAAATAATGCTCCAGTTGTTTTGGGTTTGCACCCAAGGCGCTTATATTATTTATATAATATTCATATCATATATCATATATTATATGTTGTTGTTTATTTAATCTTCAATTCAGTCTGGGACTGGTAAAAACTTAACAGTTCAAGTCCTAACCAAGGACCTAAGAGTTATTAAGGTAGTGTCTGAATAGTCAATTCCAACTAGAGTGTTTTTTTTTGCAAAGTCAGGATATTATTATCTCTTTTAGTCATTAAACATGAAACTTAGTCAACTGAACATTTAAAAATGTATCACAAATACAAATTGACTGGCGCTGATGGTTGATACGGGTTGCTGCCTAGGTATCAACCAAGTATCTTCTTAAAATGAACGATGTTCCGAATGTACAATATTATTATTGTTATTATCACTTTATTGCAATGAATTGAGAGGGAACAGATTATGAGTGCTTTAGGACAAAAAATTACCATCACCATCATTGTTATTATAGCAATGAATTGAGAGGGAACAGATGAGTGCTTTAGGGCAAAAAATATTATCATTATTATTGTTGCAATGAATTGGGAGGGAAAGGTTATTTTATTGATTTATTTTTATTTGTCAAGTATGTATAAGATAACAGATATCAGTATAAATTATGAATACATGAAACGGATACGGATAAATGGGGACAGGGACGGCAGGTAGGGACGGTTGGTGCACTTATGCACGCCCCTTAATTGTATTTATATTATGAATTATATTATAAATCCTAATTATTATTATGAATACTTTAGGACGAAATTCAGTAGTAATTATTATTGCAATGACCTGGGAGGAAATGACTCTGTTGTCATTATCATTATTAAATTATATTTATATTATGAATTATATTATAAATCCTAATTATTATTATAAATGCTTTAGGACGAAATTCAGTATTAATTATTATTGCAACGACCTGGGAGGAAAGGACTCTGTTGTCACTATCATTATTAAATTGTATTTATATTATGAATTATATTATAAATTGCAATTATATTATAAGTTGCAATGAATTGGAAGGGAAAGGTTATTTTATTGATTTATTTTTATCTGTCAAATTGTATGTATATTATGAATTATATTATAAATTCTAATTATTATTATGAATGCTTTAAGACGAAATTCAGTATTAATTATTATTGCAACGATATTATAAATTCTAATTATTATTATGAATGCTTTAGGACAAAATTCAGTATTATTATTATTGCAATGACCTGAGAGGAAATGACTCCGTTGTCATTATCATTATTAAACTGTATTTACATTATGAATTATATTATAAATTGCAATTATATTATAAGTTGCAATGAATTGGAAGGAAAAGGTTATTTTATTGATTTATTTTTATTTGTCAAATTGTATTTATATTATAAATCCTAATTATTATTATGAATGCTTTAGGACGAAATTCGGTATTAATTATGATTGCAACGACCTGGGAGGAAACGACTCTGTTGTCATTATTGTTATTTTTGCAAGATTTTAGAAAGATACTGCAATTGCATGCATGCAAGAAGCAAAAGAAGGGGAGGCGGGGCAGGGCAGGAAAAATGGCTTGCGGCGGGGAAGAGGAACCCAAATCCCGGCTCAAGCCGCCTCACCCGAGCCTGTCGCTCCAGCTGGGCGTGAAGTCCGGAGCCCTTTAACCTCTCCACGATCTGGGCGATGGTAAGGGAGAGGCCGTCATCCGCGCCGGCTAGCATGGCGTCCGCGGACGAAAAGAGGGCTCCTTGTTTTCGGCCGTTGCGGCACGGGGGACCAATTTCAGCGACGCTCCCGCCAGCCCAGCTCAGGGTTTAAAGCTCCAGCGAGTTGCCTCGGCGTTGCCTGGCAACGGCGCGGATCGGGTGCGGCGGAGAGGAGTTCCCCCAGGAAACGCCGCTCGGGAAAGCCACGTTCCGCCCCTCTTGCTGCGCTCTAAGAGAGCAAAGCTAGCGAGGCTGGAATCCCTTTGTATAATGTTTCTCAACCTTGGCAATTTTAAGATATGTGGACTTCAACTCCCAGAATTCCCCAGCCAGCTTTGGGAATTCTGGGAGTTGAAGTCCAAACATCTTAAAATGGCCAAGGTTGAGAAACACTGCCTTTGTAGAAAGGAGAGACTGTTAAAAATCATCTCACGCCGACTCAAAAGGAGAGACTGTTAAAAATCATTTGACTCACAAACACGTTCTCGTCTCTTTTATATAAAGAGGGCATATAAAATCTTTTTTTATAACAAAGAGTGCATATAAAATCAACCCCAAATAAAGGGCTTTGTAGCTAGGCAAGATAGGTTCGTGAATATATTCTGAATCTTCAGATCTTGAAACCTTCCGAATCAGTGCAAGACACAGATGCACGCACGCCAACAGACGTTGGAATTGATGGGTGATACGAGTCTTGCATTGTCTGCATTTCAAATTGCAATTGAAGAAACGATGGGGAAGAGCAAAATCCTGGTTACTGTTGGGCAGAGAGCAGAAGCTGCAGACACAGGCATTTTTCCAATGCTTAGCTTCGTTCCTACACTGTAGGCATCAGCAACCTCTTCGGGTACCTAATACCCCTAATTCCTGATTTGCTGGGACCTCCTGTCAGTAAGATGTTGCTTGAGATTACTGACATCTTAGCTAAGAATTTTGAAATTATGTCAGGTTTTAGGGGAACTCTGGGGCACCTCCCAGTCAACATTTTAGTTTCCATGAGTACTACATGCTATTATACAGGGACATACAGGTTCCGGATCAGAAATATTTGAACCCGCAACATATTCAGAATAACAAAGTTGGAGAGGACCCTGGAGGTCTTCTCCAACCCACCTGCTTGAACCAGGAGTCCCCTATACCATTCTGGCAAAACAGCTGTCCAATCTCTTTTTAAAACAATTGCCTTCTTAAATAAAATAAAATAAAAGATTCAAGGGAGGATTTTCTCTACACAAGTTTTGCAAAGAAAGGAAAATAACAAATTGGGACAAACAAACAAAAAAGGCATTAATCCAAGAAAGAGAAACTGTACTCATTCATCAGTTCCTTAGATTTTTTTAATGTAAGGTCCAATAATATGTTTAAGCCCATAAAAGCCAAAGAATGAAAATTTAAACGGAGGCTTGAGAAAAGAATCAGTGTTTATTCTATGAAGCCATTCTATGATCATAGGTTAGCCATTTCACACACACACAAGAGATTATGCAAGGATGTGATTCCCTTTTATACAGTCAGAAACTCCAATGCTTGCATCTTTGATTTGTGTATCCCCTGGGACAGGATAGAGCCTCTTAATTAGGTTTGTATATTGTCCTGCAACAGGATCCTCTTTGTTGGCTTTGTTCTCACAATTGCCCACTTGGCCCCCCTGATGGGAATTCTCACAGGTCAAAGGTATGGGCTTTACAGCTCCATTTAGAGATACTATGCCCATAGATTGCAGGAAGGGGATTGATAAGGGCTCTGGCAGGAACATATGTTTTGACAAATGCCAGATATTTTGCAGACTCTGTTTGTCCCAGGAAATAATGTTAGAAGAAATATCCATCTGGATTCAGCTCCAAGTGGGGAAAAAGACATTGGAAACATGGTGGCTGCTTGGAAAGATGGTTTAATGGTAGACAGCAGGACCACATGGCTTGAGGTCCTGGGGAAAAAGTGATCTCATGTTTCAAGATGTTGAAAACCACCAGAAAGGGCAGATTGCTGGTAGTGTCTGAGTTTTATGCCCTCTGTTGGGCTCCACCTCTGAGTTTCCTGTTCCTATATAAGAAATGCACTGATTGGTTGTCAGACTCCCAGGGGGTGGGTGTCTTAGCTAACTTTGTAGGCTGTCCGTCAGGCCTGGTTGAATCTTGATGTAATCTCCCTAGGTGCCATGAGGATAAATGTTATGGAAAGATATGGTTTGATTTAACATTTGTTTAGACTAGCACTGATAATATTACCCAGTTTGGGTAATGAAACATCTGCAAGAAAACAGTCAGGCTCAGAGAGCACCAAGGACCCCTCAAATTTTCTTTTTAAATCCTGGCTCCAATTTCTTTTGCTTGTTATTCTATACTTTTCTGCAGTGGTGAAATCCAATTTTTTTACTACCGGTTCTATTGCTGTGGCTTGGTGGGCATGGTATGGCTTGGTGGGCGTGGTAGGGGAAGTATATTGCAAAATCTCCATTCCCTCTCCATTCTGGGGCCAGGCAGAGGTGACATTTGCCGGTTCTCCGAACTACTCAAAAATTCTGCTACCGGTTCTCCAGAACCTGTCAGAACCTGCTGGTTTTCACTCCTGCTTTTCTGGCCTTTGTGTGGCTTTACTTACTCAGAAAAGAAACCATTTGGTCTAGTGGTTTAGGCACCAGGTTAAAAAGCAGAAAACTCGCCGTAGGCATGTGCGGGTGACTTTGGGTCAGTCTAACTTTCACAACCCAACCCACCACACAAGATTGTTGGTATTTTGTGGGGGAAATTGGAGGAGGAAGGAGTTTTAGGTATATTCACTGCCTTGAGTTATTTATAAAAACAATAAGTGATTAAAACAAATATAAAAATGGTATATGTGCATTTGGATGGATACTGCATTGTGACATGTACACGGAACAACTCTACACAGAAGACAGAATCTTGCCAGACTAAACCAATACTACTCTCACATCAAAGTCCCAAAGATATGTTCAGTTTTAGCACAGATGTATTAAATAATGTTAAAATTGAACAGCCTTCCCTCAACAGAAGGGGAGGGATACTCCTGTTTACAACGTAGTCCTTTCAGCAGTCCCAACATGCTTCCAGCACTCATTGGCACTTAGATTCAGGTGACTCTGAGGAGACTGACTAACCCCCAGGTGGTTTCAATAATCCTCAGTGTTGACAGCTGGCTGACTGAAAAAAGTATAAATCTTTTCCATTCCCCACCAGTTAGTTAGAACAGAAGAAGCTTCTTGGATGAGAAGTGAAATGTTTTAAAGATAAATCCAGAAAGTACATTTGTAGTATTAAAAAAAAGCACCTTTGGGATAACTATAACCTGGATGGCTGAGAAATCTCCATGGAGATGAATTATATTCTTTTTTCAAGCTATCCATTTAGTGCAGTTGTTTCAATGCATATGGCTATGTCTTGTTGGGAAATTCTATTGGCTACGTATCTACAACGCTTTTGACGGGTTCACTTGCACACCGTGATCCATGGAAATGACCTCTGAAGCTGTTGTTATAGAAATGGTCTGAAATAATGAGAAATCTAAAGCAAAAGGTTGAAGTCGTAACTTTTCTTGTACTCCATTGCACTGAAAAAGGGGGAAAGTCACTACCTTTATTTTCTCTTTCCTTACCTTTGCACCCTTGTTTTTTCTCGCAAGCCCTTTTTTTTTGTCTTGCGTTTCTATTTGTATTTTATCTCATAATAAACTTTTAAAAACATGAACCGAAGGAATCACTTCTGAGATCACATGCTCTTTAGATTGAGACCATTGGTGCCTCCTCTCCTCGAGCTATTTTTCTGAACTAGCAACAGGGAAAAAGCAAATGAGAAACACAAAAAGAAAAAGAGAGAGAGATAAAGAAAAGGGGGGGGTTTGTGGTGATTCAAAAGTTTGGTCACCTCTTTTGAACCATTTGTGATCTGAGCAACTCCAGCAACAAGTGTTCTTCTCCAAGCATTCCTTAGATATTTCATGACTCCATTGCTCTCAGATGCCTTTTACCCTTTCCTCTCTTCTCATATTACGAACTATTTTTGAAAGTTATCACATTTTGGGAAGGATTTTCCCATGTAGTGTGAAAGGCTGCCCTGGAGTGCATCAAAGTAGATATTCCTTTCTGTCTTGCTTCAAGACCGGTTTAGCAAATGTCCTGCATCAAAATCTTATCTATAAGCTAAGACAGTGACTGACCCTTTTATTTTCCAACACATAAAGTGGATGGGGAAAAAAACACTCTGCCTAATGGCAAATGGACAAAAACCTTTTGAAAAGACAAGCCAGGAAGATGGAGACAAGTTATTCATGTAGAAAATAAAAAAAAGAAGAGGAAAGGGCCAGTAGGATAAGGAAAAGAAATATATAATGACCTAATGTTCTGGAGCAGGTCTATTGTTTATTTAAGTTATTACTATAGCCAAATAAGGTCCCAGGTTCTATTACAGGTAATTGGATTCCCCCCTCCCCATAACATAAGAAACTATTTCTTGAAAACAAACTTATTATTTGAAGGAAGTCAGATTTTTGAAGTTATTATGTGATAGTGCACGTCTCTTATTTGCAATGTTTGTACTGACTTTATGACTCATCAATAAAATAAAATAAAGTAAAATAATAAAAAAAAGCACTAAAGGCAGGTGAGGCAAGATTGGTATGATATATGGCTAAGGATCTGGTTGTAGGATCTTTCTTTTGTGGCTCAGGAGGCAGCAATATAAAAATATAGAAATACACAGGCCTGATTTACAGCGTACTGTGAATACACCCCTTACATTTTATGGATTACTTTTCTTGTTGCTCCGAAAGTTGGTTTGTTTGCTTCCCTACACTACCTCTTCTAACCTGGCCTAATGCTTTATCTGTGGGGAGACTTAGTGGCAGGAATGTGCAAAGAATATTGAGACAATCTTGAGGCTACCAGACATCTCTTTATTAGAATTCACAAAACGCATTGCGATATAAAGACTCCTTTGCTTGACTGGGCACATCTGTTTTTGCAGCTCAGAACCTGGATTACATTTCAGAGCAAAATGTGTAGAATTACTGCGTATTTTTGTTATAATTGTCATTGCACCATATATATTGGAGCCCACTGAAATTTAAGGTGCGTTATTCCATAATGGATTTAGGTCTGATCCAAGGCTTCTATAAATCTGTTTTTTTTCCCTGTGACTGAATCTTTCCTTTCAGTCATGGTTGCTGCAGGTCATCATAGGATTACAAAGTCTGCAGTAGATTTTAATGGATTTTGCCACATCCACACCAGTGCTTTACACTAGGAATCTCCAAACAGGTCAACTTTAAGACTTGTGGACTTCAACTCCCAGAATTCCCTGCATGAGAATTAAAATACACAAGTCTTAAAATTGACAAGCTTGGAGAGCCCTGCTTTACACTTTGAAAGAGGATCACAAAGCAAGATAGAAACAAACTTGTGATTTCAAGTTTCATGATAGGAGTGTTCCAATATTTGAAGAGCTGCCATGAAAAAGAAGTGGTCAACCTATTTTCCAAAGCACCAGAGAGCAGGACAAGAAACAATGGATTGAAACTATTCAAGAAGAGTAGCAACCTGGAATTAAATAGAAACTTCCTAACAGTGAGGACAATTGACCAGTGGAACAGAAGTTGCCTTCAGAAGTTGTGCTCCATTACTGGAGGTTTTTAAGAAGAGACTGGACAGCCACTTTTATATGGTATGGTATAGGATCTCCTGCTTGAGCAGGGGGGAGTGTTGGACTAGAAGACCTCCAAGCTACCTTCCAATGCTGTTATTCTGGTATTCATAAAACATTGTCAAGAAAGTTTTAGGTCACAATTTACTAAACTTGGGAAGCAGCATTCTGCTTCTTCATTTGCTTCCACCAAGCTCTGCCTGCATAGCCATAAATATTGCACAGGTTAAAAACTAGCCATCATTTCCCAATGTTCTCTCATTTAAAGTCTTAGAATATTTATAGACCTTTCATGTCTTTCTTCTTAATTGATTTTTTCCCCCTCAACTGAAAAGTAAACATGCTCTTGAATCAAACTCAGTTCTCATTGTGCAAAGAACCAGCTAGAAATCAAGCATTCTAAAACAAAAATAATGGCATTCGCAAATCAACCCAAAAGCATTCCTGAACTATCAACAACCATTGCTGCTGAATAAGTGCAATGTTTTCAGGATCTGGAGGTAATCTTCCAGGCTAATCGAAGTAAAAAGGAGCTATGCTAACTATGCTTCACAAAATGCACACAGGAGCTCCCCCAACCTTGCACCACTAAATTTGTTCAATCTAAATTGTTAAGATGTCAGTCTCCGAAAACCAAGAAAGACATGTTGATGTTCTTCTAAGCAGTTTCCTTTATTATTCCTCACTCATAGACAGAAATCTTGCCAAAACTAAAGCAGACTTCTTGTAGCATTAAACATACTTTGAGAACTCCTATGAAGGAGCTGTTCTGATTCTCTTCCTTCTACTCCAACTACCTAAACTTCGTTGCCTTTGCTCCTCCCTCCTGGAAATTTGAACTACATCCCACCCAGAAAGAGCAATTTTCCAAGTTCCTTTGCTGTGTTCCCAATGCTTCACTCTGCTTGGAGACTGGATTGGTGGAAATGAAGACTAGAATATGGCAAGCTGTGTTACATGATTGAAACTGTCAGTTTTCCCTATAGGCTTAGCTCCACTGACATTGGAAGGCAGATTTCAAAGTACTGGTAAGTGAAAATGAACAATTTACAACAAGCACATGCTTAAAAAGATAGAAAAAAGTGGGATAGACAGCTTCACCACCAGATGGATTCACAACTGGCTGACACACCGTACTCAACGAGT
>JANHFT010007998.1:5304-17617 GCA_032467955.1 Pseudoxenodon macrops | reverse complement strand
TCCAACACTTGGGACATTCAAGATGAGATTGGACTACCATTTGTCGGAAATGGTGTAGAGTCTCCTGCTTGAGCAGGAGGTTGGACTAGATGATCTACAAGGTCCCTTCCAACTCTGTTAATCTAATCTAATCTAATCTAATCTAATCCTAGGAATTTCCCCCACTTTTTATCTCTGTGCTATGAACAATCAAAAGCCAGACATAAGCAACATTGTTTGGCATAGCCATTGACCATCAAATGGATGCTGGTAATAGCATTCAGATGGCCAGAGATATTCCCTGGTACCCAACTACCAGTATGTATCTCACACAGCTTAACATCCCAAATCAAAGAAGGACCTTCACTTTAGCCTGCTGTGATACTCTCTCTTCAGCACTTCTGGTTAGAAGATACAAAAGGAGTCCATGTTCATTATGAGTATGTCCTTGCAATTAGGACAGGTAAAAATTATCAAACATGTTCTTCCATATTGCCTATAGACAGGGATCTTGCCAGACTAAAGTACTCTCTGCATACCTATCCAATAAATGCCATGAAGATTTAGGGAGAATATTTTCCGAGTCTCTTCTTTCATACCAATGACTGAATGCTGATTCTCTCTTCATGTCTCCCCCAGATTCCACCACAGTTAAACTCCACACATGGCGGTGCCCCACGCTTATATAAAAACTTCGGGAATGTGATATTTTTTCTAGAAACCAGGCTCTAATTCCCTGTTTCAGATGGGATATTCTGTTGATCTTGTCATATCAAGTTCAAGACCTTTGTTCCTGGTTAGTTGGCAAGGATTCACGAGTTGATTTGTTATAGACTAACACTAATTCTTAGGAACCATTTTGTTGTGTATGCAACTAATTTAGAGAAATAACTTTTGAAAATCTTTGAAATGTCTTTTTATTTTCCTCTCTCTCTGAATAATTGGTTGTTGCTAAGCAAATTTAATCTGCTTGGTTCTCACATTAATTCCAGATCATCTACGAATAAATTAAAAATAATTTTTCCCTACTGCAGATTCTTAAGGCGCCCCACTCCTTCTACCCTTCTATGCAACATTTGCATAATTATTTATACTCTCTATTTCTTATTCTTTAACTCATCAACAATCCATAGATGGATGTCCTTTAACCCATTGTTACTAAATTTATTCAGGCGCCTTTTATAAGAAATGTATCACAAATTCGTAAAGCTAACACACACAGCACAATATGTAATTATAATGAAGCACTCTTGCCATCTTAATTTTTTCCTCAGGAAGAGATTCTTATGAAAAGGAATGTGGCTGTCTTACATTTAATTAGATTGCCTGCACTTAATGACTACAAACATTGAGGGTTAGAATCGAATGCTTGTTTACTACATTAAATGCAATGGTTAGCTACTATGTTTAGAATAAAATAATGTTCAAATCTTATTTTCAGTTTTATAGCTAGTGTTCAAATAGATTTTTTGTTTATTTAACAAACTTACCTATGACTAGTATAATCATAGCTTTATCATAGTATTAGTCAAATTTTCTGACTTTGCACGGCATATTCAACTATAAAAATACCAGGCAGGCAGGCTAGGTTTGTTTATTTGTTTTATTTAATGTAATTGAGAGGTCACCTGACCACAGAAGAGCTTACATTAAAAAAAACCTATTTAGCAACATGTAACATAAATAAAATATAGATATTTCTTCAGATATTGATCTATGGGAGTCATTAAATTTCATGTTTTGGGGAAAGAAAATGCTGTCAAAAAGAATTATTATTTCCAGACCAACTCATATTCTTGCAAGGAATTCTAGTTCATGTATCTGGAGCTCTTTTTTAAAGAATAAATTCTTTGCTTGGAAAATTTCTTATAGGGTTCTTCAATTTCAATATTATTTGTGCAGAAAGTACAATTGTCAATTAATGAGGAAGGATTTTCCAAATCTGGAGCTATATCATCATGCTTACATATTGTTAAGTATTAAATGCTGGAAGCCAACAATTGATGGTAATTTTCTGATTTGAGCAAAATGTCAATGGAGGTTCTCCAAGTCATAGTTACCTCAAAGGTGCTTTTTCAAAAGGCAGCTGGGCTGTTTTTCCTTGAAGAGGAGGAGGAAGAAGAATGTCAGTGTTGGAAGTTTTTTTCTTTTCACTTCCTAACTGCCACATGTATTTTAGCCTGGGAAGTTGGGAGGAGTTTTTTGTTGGAGCAGTAGAAACTTAGTCACAACAACATTCCTTCTTCAAGGACATTTGCTTACACTTTATCTGCACCTGCATTGGATGGAAGAGGGGATATTGACTTTGGATCAATCGATAAATGTGAAGATAAATTTTTAAGTTTCTATAGATACCTGTTAACTATAACTCTATATCTATAACTATAATTTGATATGGAAATGTTAAGAAATGAATGCCTAGATAATGGAAGTGTTTTAACTTTCTATACCAAGAACGTCAATGGACTTCGAATTGCAACTTATACAACAAAAAATAGTATTTAGAACTTCTTAGTAGTAGTAGTTATAGTAGTACTATCAAAACATCATTTTGTTGGAGATGTACCTCTGGCCACGACCACAATTCATTCCATAACTTTTGTCATAACCCGATTTGGTTGTGACCCAAAGCTAATTTTGGAAATTTGACGCTTACAAAAAAAATGGCGCAGAAGGGGAAATTGGCCATGGGAGGAAAAAAAAGTGATTTTTTTGGTCAGAACCCGTGACCAGAGGTTCTACTGTACTTGGAATATGACAACTGAACAATGTAAATGGATTCTCCAATCCATGCTCTTATTATGGCCCAAAAACTGATAGTGCAACATTGGAAATACAAATGTATGGTCCTGTTCACTCAAATGGACTGAAGATCCAATTGTACTTGCCGCCTATGAGCAGAGTGCCTATAGGTGTAGCCTTTGTATGAACAAATGCAGTATAATGAAATATAGAATTCATTTATACAGTAGGCTAAACAACATGTTTATATTAATGTATTGTACATGTGCACATATCGGTATAGGTATATACACACATACTTGAATAATAATCACATTAGATAAATAAATATAGAATTGCTTTATAGCTGAAATGTTATGCCTTTTCTCTTTTCTTTCATTGTATTTTTTTCCTTTTCTTTAAAAAAACATTTTTGGATGTATTTTTTTCCTTTTCTTTAACAATACATGTGTTTTTTATCTTTGTGGAATTTTCTTGTTTCTCTGCCATTACTTAAAATCAATAAAAGAATAAATAAAAAAGTAAAACGTCTTTTAGAAGAAACATGTTGTCCAGAAGGCAAACTCCCTATAACAACAAAAACACTGTGTATGAGCTTAAGTATCATTATGCTCCAAGGCATGAGAGAAGTTAAGTTTTCAGTAAGTTTCCTGAATGGTCAAGAGAATAAGAGCTATACAGATCTCTGTGGGAGTTGCTGTTAGAGGTAATATGAGAGCTAGGTGTGAAGGATCAAGTCCACATGTTTATTACTCTAGACTGGGGAATCTTCTCAACTAAGTCAGTGCCTGCTTGGTTTTAGATAAGGATATTAATATAATTCAGGGGAGGTTGTATCTAATTTGCCTATGGCTATGTAGGGATTCCAGGCTGATGCCTCCTTTAACTCTGCCCCCAGGTTCTGCCACTCTCCTTCCCCTACAACAGGAATACTTCCTGGACCCCCCCTTCCCTCAAAATGACATTGCTTTATTTAAAGGATCTAATGGCCACTCATTTTATTTCACCAGACAGGCAGAAATAATTTAAACAATGCAGCTCCTAGAGCAATGTCTTCACATGGGCATTGCGTGGCATGTATTACATGAGCATAGTGTGGATTTGTACCAAATGCTGGCTAAAATATGGATAATGTAGACCAGCTAATGGTTGCCTATCTCCTTTGCCAGCATTAAATGATGTCATGATGCTTCACCACTTTCTGCTTAGTAAAAGGACATACTACTATTCAAATAAAAATTGAATTCTTATAAAAATTGAAATCCATTATTATACCAATCACGACTGGAGCCCTGGAACAATACCCAAAGGACTCTCTTGATATCTGGAAATATTAAATGTATTGGACCTGAACACGCTAATTTTACAAAAATCATCCTACTTGCAACTTACATCCTTAGATGCTGCCTTAATAATTTTTAGGTCCTCGGTTAGGATTTGAATTTTTAAGCTTCCATAGATTGTGAATCTAACTATAGGTTATCCCCTCATCATAATCATCATCTGATCTTGTCTCTAAGAAGTCTAGAGAAGGAGCCAGTGGCTACAACAGCATCCTTTTCCCTCAGCATTTTCCCTTTGTGTTTCTTTTCCTCTGTTCAGTCTCTGCCTGCCTTCTTCTGAATTCAAAAATATCAATGCGGCCTTAGAGGAAGCTCTGAAGATGCGTCAGATGCTTTTTACAAAGCCCACCTTCCTTAATTATCCATGAAGAGGAAGCCACATCTGCCAGCGGCTGAGGACTCTGGGAGCAAAGGTTCTCCTTGACGGGAGAGTTGCCAACACCTGTATCCCAAATCATGAATAATAAAACCGATCTAAAGAAAATGCAAACAGGTGCAGCATTTTGTCATAAATATGGAAGAATAGCTCTGGGTTGAAAGAGATACCTGAGCTTGCTATTATCTCCTTTGATCCCTACTTTCCTCTTAAACGCCTTTTGAACAAGACTGGAGACTGAGCTCACGGATTTGCATCAAACGAAGAAGGCTAACTTTTGCAACAGGCAATTTGTAGAGGTACATCAATCCTCTTTAAACGTTGGACAGTTTTCTTTAAAGCTTAACATAACTTGCAATGAATTGTGCTTGATTCGGATACCTGATAACGGTATAATAATATCCTCCACAATCTTTTTCCCGTTCTTTTTTTTTTCTTTGAAAGAAAACTCAAGTTATAAATCTACATTAGCAATATCCAAACAAAGCAGTTGCTCTGAAAGGCCCTTGGTACATTTACAGAACACCCCTTTTTCCAGCCCTCAATTTATGTCATTCTCTTTCTCACGCATGCTAGAAAATAGGAAAAACCCAAGTAACTGGCATGTTTACTTAGCGGTAGATATGAATAACGTCCCAACAGGATGGGAATCACTAGCCAACCTTGGCTGATCTGGAAAGCTTAGCAGTTGGCCCTGGTTGCCTTTTGGGTGGGATAAGGCTCATTGGCAAGACCTTAACCAAAACTGCAAGACACTCGACATGACATAGCTGGACTAAGTTCCAGTTTCCAGCTTCAGTTTAAGGCTGTCAGACATATGGCATGGCTGGGGAAGTCATTTTATTGTACATTGGAAAGGAGCCACCAGAAGAGTTAATTGCCGTCTGTCAACCTGTTCCCATCTGTAACTACTGTTAGCCTAAGTCTGGTGCTTCTTTCTCTTCCCTCCGCCCCTGGCTTAATGGATATTTTGCCCTGTGCTTCCTGTCCTTGAAGCTGGGTGTCTGACTTGAGAAAATGTTGTCCTCAATTAACTCCCACGTAGAGCTGGGTTCAAAAGTGGGAAAAACATCCCAGAAAGAAAACCATCCTTATACCATGTTGAGAAGCAGCATGGAGATTCTCACAAAACTCACTGGGAATCACATTCATCTTTAGAAAAGTTTTTTCTTTGAGTTTGTCTTTGAGAAAAGTTCACCTACCTAGGCACGGATGATTTTAGAGTATACTGTATTTGTTTGTTTGTTTATTTATTTATGGTCCCCGCCAGCTGAAATTCTTTGGCCAACGCAATCTGCAGCGTTCCTCTTCTGCTGTTGCGAGTGGGGTGGCCCAATCTTATCGGGGTAAGGTTCTATAGGTAGATTGGACCGATGTCATAAGCAGTTCTATAGGTAGTAATCAACATCATGAATTGGATCCCGAAGCCACCTGGCAACCACTGCAGTACACAAAGCAGAGGTGTTACCTGGATCACCCTAGGGGACCCAAGAACTCTCCATGCAGCTGAGTCCTATGCCAGCTGTAACTTTTACAGACTCTTCAAGGATATAACCATGTACAGACATTGCAGTAGTCCAAACAAGAGATGAAAGATTTCTATTTGCCAGGGGGAAGTAATATGGCAAAATGAAAAACATGGAGAAGCTACACAAGTAGATCAAATCCCTTTTCAAATCCCTTGTGGAACATGGGAAAAAACTAATGAGGCACAATGAGGTAGCAGCAACTGTAGGACAAGATGGGACAATGAAGTATTACAATGCAAACTCTTCAGAGAGTGAAATATCAGCAAAGGCACAGGATGTCAGTCCCTATGTTCCAAGTACCATCTTGGTTATCTGCAGACGCCACTGTGATGGGATGACAAAGCTATACCACTCTCATCCCACTTTCATCCCTAATATATAATGTATGTAGATATATAGACATAGTTAACCTCGACTCCGATACAAAAAGTATGAGTGGCACAAAGAGCCATGGAAAGATCCATGCTCGGCATTATAAGACAAGATAGAAAGTCCTGCACATGGATTAGAGAACAAACGAAAGTGTAGGATATCATCAAGAGAGCAAAAGAATTGAAATGGAAATGGGCTGATCACATAGCAAGAAGAACAGATGGCAGGTGGACCAAGGCAGTCATAGAATGGATCCCACTTGATAAAAAGCATCCATGAAAGAGACCTAAAACAAGATGGATCAACAATATCACCAATTATTATGGGCCCAACTGGCAAAGAAAACCTCAGGACCATATTAGTTGGAAATATATGGAAGAGGCCTCCATCCTGCAATGGATAGCTAAAATGATGATGATGATGATTTGATCAAGGTTAAAATAAATGTTGTCTCTGGTAAATCTTATTAGACTTTGCTGATAAGGATTAAAATTATGAGTTTTTTAAAGGATTTTTCATAGATAAGAGATGGATATGGGAATAAGAGATAATTTATTGCATTTTAAGAGAATGTGATCATTAAAATCATTAAGTCATTAAATTTTTAATACCTTTTGATGATAGGAGCAATGAATTCTTTATATGGTTTTTTTCTCTTTACTATATTCATATTTTCTCTTTTCTCTTTTTTTCTTTTCTGCACCTTTTTCTTTTGTTAGTTTGTGTTGATTTTTTTCATTGTAATTGTCTTTTTAAATAAAATTAAAATAAAATTACTATTTAAAAAAGAGAGAACAGTCCCACTTAATGTTTGCCCCTTCCTTGTGATCTGATATAGTAGACAATAGGACTATTTTATCCAAAGGAAATTCAATAAAACAATATCATAATCAGCTGGTGAGTATAAATCATATATCCATTTAATGCAGCCATTGTCAGGGCTCACTACTATTGTTGAACCACAGGCACAATTCTTCAGGCCTTTTCTAAAGGCCATAAGGGTAGGTTCAATCCAAGCTCCAGGGGAATGATGTTTCAAAGGGCAGGTGCCATGACAAAAAATGGGTCCCTTCTAGATCCCATCATACAACCTTCCTTAGTAGAAGGGAGACATAATATACCTTTCCTGCTGGATCTGATTGCTCAGGTAGATATAAATAGGGAGAGGCAGCTTCTCAAATAGACTTACTCCATGCTATGTTGGGCAAGATAATTGGATCTTGAATTGCACCCAGAAGCACTTTGTAGCCAATGGTGCTCATGGATAAGAAGTATAACATGTTGCTCAAGGAGTGTGCATAGTTGCCTGAACCTCTGCCTTTTGACCCGGTGTAGCTTCTGAATGCTCTTCAAAGGCAACTCCCTGCGCAGGATGTTACAGTAGTCCATTCAGGACCTTCTAGTGCAATTCCTAGGAAAGGGTGCAACTGGAGCATAACACACAACTGTGCAAAGGTCCTCCTGGCCAAGGCTGCCACCTGTTCTTTGAGCAGGAGTTGGGGTTCTAGGAGAACCCCCAGATTGTGGATCGGGCCTCCTTATCCAGAATAAGGGATGGTAAATCTCTGGAACCAGAAGGTCCCAAAACCCAGAGGTACTCAGTCTTGCCAAGGTTGAGCTGAAGCCTGCTGTTTCCTCATCCAAACCCCTTCAGCCTCCAGACACTGAGAGAGGACAAAGGCAGCATCACTTAATTTGCAGTATTAATGGATATTGGCTTGGTTACTGGGAAATAGATTTGAGAAATTACGGTTTTAAGCTGGTACAATGCAGATGGGTCAAGCCCCCTTAGACCTCTGACTTAATGGTTTGTATCCAGAATGAATACAGAATAAGGTGTGTATGTGTCTGTGTCGGTGTGGGGATAGCATCTCAGTTTGAATTTGTAAAAGGACAAAAACAAAAGACAAACAATTGCACAATCCTGCTTTAATGGTATTTGCCATATTGTTCACAGTCTGTGGTAGACTTCCTTGTAACTTTATGTCATTAGGATGTTCTGGCTAATTTATTATTCATCTCCTATATAATTAAATATTTATAGCTATTAAGGCTTGTTTCTTTCCTGGCAGTCACGGTGTTAACTTACAGTAGTGACTTGGGTATTTGTCAAGTGGTCATGTGGCTGTTACTTCAATAATAGCGTCCTGAGCCTGGCAGAATTAATACCCCTCTCCCCATTCTCTTTAGAAATTATTTGTCTGTTGATCTGTTTGTCCACTATTAATCCTCAGGAAATAGCAGATTATGCTAGTTGATTAAATAAACAAACTCCCTGGTGCATAAATGAATTATGCATTTTGCATTGCCTCAGTTATGGGAAGCCACCCAACACTCAACATGAGTCGATATCTATGGCCTTTCTGAGTCATCTAGGTCACAGTTGTCCCAAAGGTGTTTTTTTCAAAAGGCAACTGGACTTTCTTGGCTTTTTCCTTGAAAAGATTTCACTTGTCATCCAAGAAGCTTCTTCAGTTCTGGACTATCAAGTTGCCTTTTGAACAGCATCTTTGGGGACCTCCATGTCTTCTTGTCCCAGATTCAGTTATGTCCATCAGGAAAAGAAATGAATGGTAAATTCAACTAAAATGGAGCTAGCTGTTCTTGTTGGAATGGTTGGAAATAGTCAGATACTTGTTCTGAGAAAGGATTTTTCTTTAGAGATAAAAATGCAAACTTGATAATGTCGTAGATTTCAAAAAATGTAAATGGCATTACCATATTCTTTTTTTCTTTTTCTATTCTGACTTCAAGTCAGTGTTGACACAAGGTAACTGCCTGGACTAATCCGTGAAACTTTCTTGGCAAGATTTCACAAATGACTTGCCCTTGCCTTTTTCTTCCTAAGGCTGAGAGAGAATGACTGGTCCAAAATCACCTAGTCAGCTTCATGCCTAAAGTAGGATTCGACTTTCCTGGTTTCTAGCCTGGTGCTTTAGCCACTGGACAAAAATAGCCCTCTATTGGCATTTTATACACAGGATAAAAGTGACTGTAATTCTTTCTGAATCAACTAGCCAAAGGGTTCAGTACTTCTTCTCCCCTTTCTCTATTCCTTCCTTCCTTCCTTCCTTCCTTCCTTCTTTCCTTCCTTCCTTCCTTCCTGCCTGCCTGCCTGCCTGCCTGCCTGTCCTGCCTGCCCTCCTTCCAATGGTGCTTGGAGGGGTAATCCTATGAAGAAGGAATGACTGGTTTTAACAGGATGACAAGATGATAGCCCTATTCATTGTAAAGTCATCTCTTTCCTTGGAAAGAGACACCATTTATGAGCCATGGTGGCACAGTGGTTAGAGTGCAGTACTGCAGGCTACTTCTGCTGCCTGCCTGCCGGCTGCCTGCAAGTTGGCAGTTCAAATCAAGGTTGACTCATCCTTCCATCCTTCCTAGGTGGGTAAAATGAGGGCCCAGATTGTTGGGGGCAATATGTTGACTCTGTAAACTGCTTAGAGAGTGCTGTAAAGAACTGTAAAGTGGTATATAAGTCTAAATGCTATTGCTATTTATTTTCAGATGACATTTTGCTTTAGTGTTCTGAGCAGATTCATTTCCTCCGTAGTCATAGAGCTTTACACTTCAGTGTTTCTCAGGCTTTTTGTAGTACTAGTGGATGTATTTATAACAGTAATATGACAGATTTGAGGAACAGCTCTGGTTCTAAGGCAGCTCAGCCTCTTGTAGAAGATGAATGACTCCAGAGGCTACTCTGGGACTTTCACCCCACACCACTCCACCAGATGCAGCCTGCTCCTTTCTGGCCAGCAAATAGCTAATCATATCCCTATGTGCTCAATATGCACAGCTGCATATCTGACTTGTCTGATTCATCTGCAGAAGGCAACACAGAGGGCCAGCTGTTGGACTATTGCAAAGAATCATGGTTAATGAGAACATTCCTGGAGAAAGGAACCATCTTTGCCTCTTATTCATTCTCAGTCTCCGCTCTTTAAAAACTCTCCTACCTTCAGTCTCTCAGGAAAGTAAGAGTATTTGCTAAAACGTGCTGAAAGAGTGACAGTTCCTGCTTTTGCAGGCATGAGTTACTTTTCCAGGTGGGTTTCCCCTACTTGTTGCTATCCTTACATCTCCAGATTTCCTCCCTCCCTGCCTGCCCCTGCTGAGACAGTCTGACTCAGAAAATTGGCTGGCCACCATGTGCCTTTAGGCTTTCCACACCCTTCTTCTCTGGCTGACAGAACCCTTGCTTCCAGCGTAAAGAAATTGTTCTCTGGATCTCTCACTTCCTTCTTTGGCCTGTGTCTAACATGTGTTTCCAGAAGACCAGAAAGTCCATGCTTATGGAGAGCTACCTCAGTTTTGCTGCTTCCAACTCACCAGGGTGGGCTGGAGAGGCTGACTGGTGATGAATTGGATCAGGCTGGCCAAGTATCTCCACCAAACCATCAGAATGCAATCGTCAGGCTCTTGTAAGCATAGCCTGACCATCTGCAAAGCACCCCAAAGCTCCCTTTGAAGTCAAGAAGGAGACCCCAAGTGTATAATCTTGACATAAGCATATGGCTCGTAAGTCTTACAACTCTGGCATCTCTTCCAGTGAGAAGTGTCATGTCTTTATTAAACACTTTCAAGGGACAGCTCATGTTACGTTTAATAGGAACTCAGCTTGCTTTGTCCAACCTGCTCCTGAATCACATTCTTGCAAATATCTATGGAGTGGCTAAATAACATAGAAGTGATTTTTAATCATATTACAATAGGAAAGGTTTTCCACTCAGTTTATTTATTAAAGCAGTTGTTGAAATAGGATTTCATAGACATTCCCACTTTTTGGCTTTTGAAATTATGTAACTTTGGGAGTTTGGGAAGAATATACTGTACATTTATAGAACAATGAATTAAACTTTTTAATTTTAACAAGACAGTATTAAAGAATACTCTTAGGGGTGGTGGTTCCCTTTGAAAATATTTCATTTCTCATCCAAGAAGCTTCTTTAGTTTTAATTTACTTGCTTTGGATTTTAAATTTTATGTTCCATCCAAGCTACTAAAATTAAGAGATTATAAATTAGCATTTGTTTGCTATCAAATTTAAAGCAAGGAAAGTTTTAAAGTGAATCTCTTTCCCCTCTTCTCCAAGTGCACGTAATTTGGCTTTGATAGTATCTAATTTGATGGCTTATCTTTTCCTTTGCCAAATAAACTAGTTATGGCATGATCCAGCCAAATCAAAAAACCCTAACTTTTTCCAGTGTGTACAAAGTCCAACATGGTTAGATTCTATTATATAAATGCAAGCATAGGCATGTTAAAGAGCACTTGTATGAACAACGTTTGTGGAAATCTGTTCTTATCACCTATGTGAATGAGAAATTTTGGTAAAGAAATTGTTTTATGGACAAAAATCCATTGCGTTGATGAATATGTTCATCACCAATATTAATGGGTTTAAGGGTATTTAAATCTTGTGGATTTTCCTAGAGCTGAATGCTTTATTCCTACTAAAGTTTGAGAAAAATCACACATTTAATGTGTCATAAAGAATTTCTAAAAATATGCATTTAAAGGCTAGATGGGCATATAGTCTCTTGGCAATAGAAGGCATTCTGTAAATAGAACATTAGTGAAAAAACCACATAAGCTAACATGCTTCAGTTTATAGGTAAAGGGATTTAGAGAGGAATCCTTTACTCTGCCTTCCCAATAAGCACAATAACAAAAACAATCAGCTGATTCTCAACAACATATCACAATAAAGTGATTGACTATAGGCGGTGACACTGACAAGTAACAGATGTTTAGCATTATTTTCCTTTGGGGAAATTGGGGAAATTGTATTACAAGACAGAAAAAAATTATACTTTTTAAAATAAAAAATGTGGGATCATTTTGCAATATGGATTGAGGATAGAATAGAGGATAGAATTCTTTATTGGCCAAATGTGATTGGACACGCAAGGGATTTGTCTTTGGTATATATGCTCTCAGCGTACATAAGGAGAATAAAATACATTCAT